>JBBPJZ010000757.1:0-13901 GCA_038089015.1 Chalciporus aff. trinitensis | reverse complement strand
GATCCTGCATACGAGAGAAAGCCAAAGCAACACGACGTAACGCAACGCCCACTGAGACGGATGGGCGGCGGGTCCGGTAGGTAAGCGAATGAAATCGATCGCGATTGTTACATCCGCGATTTCGTGCGGGAAGAATCTAGCTACTCATTCTAAGGACATGTCGCTGTTGGTGGTGGAACGGACTGATTGACTAACTGATGGTCTTGTGGCCCCTGAATCTGATGTAGTTGTACAACAGCTCGGCCAGTCTCCGTACTCGGATTGACGACGACGTGACAGATGGATTAGATATGCATTCTTTGGCATGTGTTCTTAGGCGTTCCGCGACGGGAATGACCAGATCCTCGAGGAAGGGGTCGAGAAGATATGCTTGTTCTTGATATTCTGCTAGCTGCTCGGCAGTTCATGTGGATGCTACGAGACATCATCGATAGGTATACATACAATCAAGCTCAGCTTTTGAAGCACGTCGTGCTCGGCCCCGTTCTCCCCATGAGCAGGCTCGGCAGTCAAATCGAATGAGAGCAGCGTATTCTGAAGAGAAACGAATTCATCATGGCGTTCGAAGGTCGCATAAAGCCTTCCCTCGTCTTCAGGCTCGTCAGACATCAGCCTCGACGAGTACGAACACTGTTGACTGGCCAGTGGTCACTGAGCTGTCTGATTGTGATTATGTCAGCGGTATGACAGTGGCAGAGGCTTGGATAACTTGATCTGCCTAGTACACTGAATTACGCGCAGAAAACTGGGACATGTCTCCAAACGAGCAGAATGTTCGTGGCGTAAAACGAAGACGCTCAGATGACGACGTAACACGCTCTCAACTTGGCCGTCATCGATGTATTGACCTTCTTACCAGGAAGACCAAGAAACCAGGCTGCGCCGAAAACTGGCACGTCTTTCACACTCCTGGACCGATCAATTCGAATGACATGGGTCGTTTTAAGCACCATGATATCAAGGAAGTTCGTAAGACGGTGAAGAAGGCAAAGACGTTCGAGGTGCAAAAGACTCTGAAAAAACTCAAAGATGCTCGGTAAGCAGGTGTCGGAATATGGTGCTGTATGCCAATACTCATGTGTTTTCTGAGACAGGCGCAAGGACTCTGAGAGCGCTGTCACGAAAGATCTAGAAACTCAGGTGGATTTGTTAAAGGCGAGTGCCAGCCAGATTCTAGATGACCACAACCCATAAGCTCAACGATCACACTACCGCAGCATCTCAACTATGACCAAGTAGCCAACTCAGCACTTCTGACGAAACTCAGGAAGGACAAGATTCTATACAAGGATCCCTCAGTCCAAGCTATTTCAACAGAACTCGCGTCAAACTCAATCGTTCTCGCGTCTCCAAGGACTCCAATGGCACAAGTGCAAAGCCGCATATTGAGTTCGAAAGTTCTTGCATCGGAAGTCGCGTCCATAATGGAGGCTCTGAGAAACTCACTGCATCCTGCCGTGAGATCGGAAGATGAAGTAGTCGACGATGGTTCCCATGCGTCGTCACCGGTCTTGAAGAAGAGGAGGACTGACCCGAATGTTCGGAAACACGGGCCTCCGCCCGAGGAGGACAGTACGGACTCCTCCGGCGAAGGGACCAGCGAAGAAGGTGAGGATCAAGATGATGATGGAGGCGAGGATGACGATGAAGCTGCGGATGATGGGTGGGAGTCTGGTACCATCAGCGAACTATCGACGCCTTCGGCCTCGCCAACAAGGCCTGGAGAGGGGTCTGCTTTCAACGATGATGATTCTGGCGACGAGGTATCCAACCAAGATGACAGTGACGATCGTGTCATCCCTCCAAAACGCCGCACGGGCAACAAAATCCAACCCCTCCTGTCGAATGGCCAATCCGAATTCCTCCCTTCCCTTTCAGTCGGCTTTACTCGTGGCGACTCGGAGAGTGAATTCAGCGATAGCGAAGCCAAGGTTGCAGATGGCGTAAGAAAAAATCGTCGTGGTCAACGTGCGCGGAGGGCGTAAGTACGAGTGGCATTGCTTTTCATATTCTAATTTGACGCGCTGCTTTGCGTAACTAGCATATGGGAAAAGAAGTTCGGAAAGAACGCCAACCACGTCAAGAAACAGCAAGAGGTCATGCGAGGCCCAAAGCGCGGTTCCTCGTCTGTTGATCGGCGATCAGAAAGGGGAATTTCATCTAACCGGTCTCATGACGCGCCATTCGGGTCCCAGCAACCCACCCGTGGTTCTGAGAGAAACCAGAAGCAACAGAACCGCGGCCAGGGCCCAGGTACGGCCGATGGGCCTCGGCAACGAACTCAGCCGGTGGGTGGTAATTCGCAAAAGCGAGATGCCTTACCGTTGCATCCATCTTGGGAGGCCAAAAAGAAACAGAAGTCGGCCAGTATCGTGCCTTCACAGGGGACAAAAATTGTATTCTCATAGTCGTAACGATTATCTTATTATCTGCAGCGTGGACATGTTTGAACTATAATCACAAACGGGATATCTCCTTGCAAAATGAGTAGTTCGAAAAGTAAGCATAGCAAGCATGGAAGCATGGAGTAGCAGCTGGGCAAGCGAGGAAAGCGATGAAGAATCGATGGCTACAATCGAGAGTAGTTCTGGAGTGGGGGGATCCGTGTGCATCAGGATAGCAAGCAGACAACTACATTTCGCGCCTGGCACAGATGTGCCTTTTTCCTCCCCGCAGCCTACAGGCGCGGGAGCACCACATTTCATCACATCGGGGACACCGGGGGAAATTTGTCCCAGCTTTCATGCAGGAAGAGCATACCGCCCTGCACGTGAGTTTCGAGCCCCTTTCCAGGGCTTCGAGGACGGGGTGCATTTTGGTAGACGTATCGTGTTCTGTCAATGGTGATGGTGGGGGGGATGTGGTGGGAGATGGTATACAACCTGGAGAAGGTTGATCCCAGTCAAAATCAGTCAACGTGCGACTGATAGAGGGCCTCCGTGGAGAGCCAGGGAGGGCTTGGAAAAATGAAAGAGGAGAGTCTGGGGGCGTATCATAGCCAGAGCTAAGATCACGCAGCTTGACCCGACGGTCAACCGAGCCTGGGATATTCAGGCTGAGGTGTGTGCGGAGCCAGAGAGTCGCAGGCATGGTGGTTGTGAATGATCCGAAGACATTCATATGACCTTCAACTGGTTCTGCGAGAGGTGAACCCTGGTATATTTTGGTATGACTGGAGGACGTGGAGGACTGAGATGTGGTAGAAGAGCGCGAAGTACTCCACGATCGACTTCGGGCACTCATTACAGGCGAGATGGACTCCTAACGTTCTTGAATATTAGGAACATGTCGACGAGAACAGGTATGTACTTACTTCGATCAAGGAGGTCATAAAAAATGATGCTGGGGCGTTTCGGAATTCGTGAAGAGAGGTGCACCAGCAGTCTTATATCCCTGGACGTGACAGGGGACGTCCGAAGGGGACGATAGATATTTTAGTGAATAGTCCGGCCGCAGACTTGATAAGAAAGCGTTGAGTGCAATCGTATAAGAACCAAGGGTGTGAACATACCGGGACGAGGTATCGACCAATGACTCTGCACGGTGAGTGCTGAGAGTGCGGCGTTGCAGAGAGACCGGAAAACTTGGAGGAAAAGGTTGGCACACGACCACTTTATACAAGTCCCATCCGCTCACAAGACCCGAAAATCATAATTGAAATTAGATTGGCGAATTCGGGGAAACCAAAAGAGGACAGGCGGATGTGCGAACAAAACACGCTGATGGCGATTGGTTTGAGTTTGTTAAACTTATGTTGGGTTGAGTTCGCTTCAGTTGTCACGTCAGGTGGTCCGCAACTGCAGCGGGGATGAAGCTCGAAGCATTGAAAAAGTAAACTCTGACGCCCAAGGAGTGAGATGGATCCGGTGTATCGTAAGGGTTATTATGTTTTGTGAGGTAATAAGTCTGTGTACCTTGACGATAAGAGAAAGAGCATCGTCCGAGATTCCCGCTGCCAGTCAGTGCGACAATTGGATCTTGACCCAGACTCGAGCACGTGTCTAATGGGGTGGTTTCCAATGAACAAAGCAAAGTTCAGGTTCTAGCCCATGGTGAGGGCGCAGGCGATAAATGAGGAAGACACGCCGGGAACTCGTCATAAAGGTGGTCGTGTGACCAGGACAGATTGTACTTATCGCGCGACACGGATGGGATCCGGAGAATAACAGATCACAGCTGATCAGGGAAGAGGAAGGCTCTAATGGAGTGTCGATGAATTACAAAGTCGAGGTACACGACTGCCTGGTAGTATCGTACTGGTGCGGTACTGGTAGGATTGTACTTACCCTCCCGAGTATACATACATTGATCTCACTCGTAGTGGCGGAGTAGAGAACAAACAAGACAAAATAGGGGATGACTGTGCTTGCATCGAGGCCAAGGGAGAAGTGGCAAATCAGCTACAGCAATCCACATACGTCTTCCCCTTCACCTCCTACAAAAAAAAATCTCAATCTCATCGCCGTTCTTTACCTCCAACTCCAGTAAACCCCCTCGTCCAAAATTTTCATCTTTTTCACCACCTTCCGCTCTTCCTTGACACTCTCCTTACGTCTTAGCAAGGCATGGTGAGCCGTATCTCCTCATTTTGCCCATCCCCGCAATCCATTCACTCCCACTCATAAAAAATCAGGGTCAAACTCTTTCATCGCCCGGTCAGCGTCACTTTCCATCTGTCTCGATCCCCATCTAACCGTTTTTACCCTCCAGCCACCGACAAGATATCAGAGGCCGGTGAAGATGATCGCTTTCTCTTTGCAGTCTCAGAGATGCAGGGGTGGAGAATCAGTACGTCCCCTTCTCACATACTTGAAGCCGACTCCCTGATCAGTCATACATCACCCTTTTAACAGCCATGGAGGACGCTCATGTCGCTGTATTGACCCTTGATGAGCCGACCAGTGAAAAGAATGCTTTCTTTGCTGTTTACGATGGCCATGGCGGCGAGTATAGTCTTCTTTCCCTCTTTTCTCTCCCTTATCGTCGCTATAGGCAGCACTGTCGCAAAATTTGCCGGTAAAAACGTTCATAAGCGTCTCCTTACTGAAGAAGCATATCGCGAGAAGCGTTATGACGAAGCGATGAAAAAGGCGTTCCTGGGAACAGACGAAGATCTTCTCGCCGGTACGCCCTCGCATCATCATTCAGATCTAAGAATTGTCGGCTAATTTCAACCATTAAAGATCCTGCTCACACCCGCGATCCTTCCGGTTGCACTGCCGTCGCTGCACTATTAACTCATGATATGAAAATTTACGTTGTATGTTTTCACATCAACCATCTGCCATATCCATTCTCAAAGCATTTTCAGGCTAACGCAGGTGACTCACGGTCAGTCATCAGTGTCAAAGGGGAGGTCAAGCCTTTGAGTTTCGATCATAAACCTTCGAATGATAGTACGTCGGTCCCTCTTTATATCGCCCTTTATTCGGCTCATTCACATCCGCAGCCGAGCGAGCCCGCATCGTCAACGCTGGCGGATACATAGAGTATGGACGAGTAAACGGTGCGTATTCCTCGAGGCATTTTGATTATCTTGCACTCACACAGCATTTAGGAAATCTTGCACTTTCCAGGGCACTGGGCGATTTCGAGTTCAAGAAAAATTACTCTATGATTCCCCAAAAACAAGTTATTACTGCGGACCCTGACGTCACTACGCATGAAATAACAGAGGAGGACGAGTTTCTTGTGCTGGCTTGTGACGGCAAGTGTTTGTACATATGTGCGCCCGCAGCACCCATTCATATTTCTTTCAAACAGGTATCTGGGACTGCCTATCATCCCAACAGGTGGTTGATTTCGTCAGATTAAAGGTCTCCCAGGGGAAGGAACTCAATGAAATTGGTGAAGAGATTTGCGAACACTGTCTCGCACCCGATGCATCCTCAGGGACAGGTATCGGTTGTGACAACATGACGGTCCTCATTGTTGCTCTTCTCAATGGAAAGACAAAGAAAGAGTGGTATGATTGGATCACTGATCGTGTAAAAATCAGCTACGGCTACAACACACCCGACTCCATTCCCGAGATTTACTCTGCTGCTCGACTCATGGCATACAAGGCACGGAAGGAAGCTCAAGAGGAACGCGAGCGGACCCGGGCTCAGCGTGGTGGTGAAGACTTCAACTCTTCACAGGCGCTCTTTGGGTCTACCACATTGACGAGCTTCGCTCGTGTCTTGGGGACCTCAGGCGGGATTTCCTTCAGTCCGAGTACCGGTATCGTGACTGATGGAGGTACTCGGCTCATGTTTGCCACCGCAGATGACGAAGACGACAGCGGCGACGAGCTGGAAACAGAGACCAGTCGATCTTTCTTCTCCGACTCTTTCGGCCTCGTGAGGCCCGACGATGATCCCACTGCGTCACTTCGCGACCGGTTGGCTGCTTATGAGAAGGATATGGGGGATCTTGATGAGGAGTTGGATCGGACAATTGACTCAGAGGCACGAGTGGTGGAAATTGACGATGAAGGTATCGATGGTCCATTCAAACAACTCAACGGCGACATACATAATCCCCCCTCCCCAGGGCGAGTACTACAGGGTGAAGCGCCCCCATCTCCGAAACCCAAACTAAATGGCGATACTGCACCAATTCGTCAACTTCAATCCCAACCGCTGGGCGATGAGCCCAATCCAGTAATTAAAGCTGAAGGACTGATGGATTCCAGTGAAGACCCGCTCAAAGCGTGATTCATTGCATCTCCTCTGGCTCTCTCCTTCCTCATGCCCCGCATATATTTCCTTCCCGTATGCTCCACTTGGGCGACGTTGGTCGCACCAGGATGTCCCATGGGCTTCATTGCGTTTTCACTATATCTGTTGGTTCTGTAACTGTCGTTGTCATCACCACCCCGATTTCTGAGTCCTTTTTAGCTTCAGTTGTAGCATCTGTAGCAGTCGATCGTTCATGACTACCCTCATAATGGTCACGATTCCCTTCATTCTCCGAACCTCCGTAACATACATCATATACTTCCTTACAGGTTGTACATTGTCGTAGTGGTTGTTCATAAATCTCTTCTCGGAAACTGCTCTTCGTGCTCGATGTCTCAACAAATATTGCGCAGGACAACGAGCTTGTTTTCACATAGGCATATGATCGTATGCCCTTGAGTTGAGCCAGCTTCGCCATCTGCAGTGAATGCCCCCGCTCCTAAAAGGGAGCCAGCATCGCCCTGTCCAACAGCCAGTACACTCTGCTTCGCCCACAACTCACTCGACTTGGAGCTGCGATATATGTAGACATTCCCCCCTCGATCTTGTGACCCGTTTTCGAAAGCGAAAACAATGTCGGACGAATGATACGTGAATCGCGTGTCGCGTTTTGATGCCAAAACGAAAGCAAGCGCGGAGAAAGTGCTCTCGTGTTTCCACTCAGGTGGTCTACCAAGGACAGGGAGATCGTTCGATAGCACGTGCCGGGTGCCATCAAGCCCATTCTTCACCACCAGACTCAAAGAAGCCGTCTGTGAACCCGGAAGTGGTGTAGAGAGGACATTGAACGGAGAATCCCGTCTACTAGCGAACCAAGCAGGAGTTGACCCGTCCTCGCCTACCCACGTCACGACCGCAGTCCTCCCCACAGATGAATCGACTTCGTCGTCCATCTCGCCCTGTGCGAGGCTGGGGAGCCCTTGACCAAGTCCCAGGCCACTCGCGTCCTCTCCCTCTCTCAACGCCGCAGTGTATTTCTCAAGTGCTTCGCGGATGGCGTAGAGTTCGGAGGGGTCGAGTGTCTCTGGAACGTCAACGTCTTCCGCGTCCGTGCTTGAAGTACCAGAGGCCGCAAAGACGTGAGACCATTTGGTACCTTCGTTTTGCTTGTCAAGGTGAAGGGAGAGAATTCCGAACTCGTGTTCACCCTCACGATCCCATGTCCAGAAACTCGTCGAGGGACGGATCCCATCCCAAAGTTGCTTTGCCGAGTAGTGAGGGATCGGGAGTTCCCCCACTGCTGAGGGCGTCGAGACATGGACTTCCAAGGTCTTTTGGGAGAAGGTGACCCTTATCTGAGACTTTGTAGTGACAGAAGGGAGAGGAAAGGCGACTGTGACGACATCTGGGGTTTGTGTCCACGAATACGGGTATGGTTTGATAGGTTGGGAAGGACCCTCAGCATCAAGTTCCTCCCCAGGGCGTGGGACTGGAGCGATCTCATCTGGAGATGGGTCGTAGCGAAATGTATGTGGATCTGTGACTCTGCGATAGGGAGAACTGCCAAGGAGAAGATATGCGTTCTGGCCTTGGTGATATGTCATCAGCATAGGAACGTCTTCTCCACGTCTACGCCAGGCTATGTCGAGGGCGACAGCCTCCATCGCCATTTCGAAAGGGAGGGTGAAGCGAGCTGCCCAGACATCGAATTCGTGGAACTTCATAGGGTGTGTAGCAGCTGAGTCTGAGGCACTACCATAAAATCTGGAAGACAAAAGTGCGACAGCAGTAGCGTCCGATGTTTTAGTCACATCGTGGACCCGGAATGGGATAGATGTTCGCGAGCCAGCGGTGTCTGTGTCCACTAGTTCAAAGTTGGCCAGGAGAGTAGCAGGGCCAGTGGTGGGAATATCGAGGACGTATAAGCTGCCACGTCCATCGCCAACGAAGACGATCTTCTCATCAAGGAAGGCAGCAGATGGATACTCGGGATGAACCAAATCGATTTGCGGGGTCACAACCGATGTGGGAAGTTCGTACACGACGGTAAAAGCAGGCTCTATATTGGCCTACTTAAATATGATCGCGCCTGAGTAACGTCTTAGACAGAGGAAGGATGGCTCACATCTCCAATGTCGACGGCGATCACCTGGTGGTTTGCATCGACGTATATGCCTCTCCCCTTGGCTGGAGATTGCACAAAGTGGTTGTGGGTGATTCGGCTCTGGACTTCTTGGAACGTGAGTGGTGATTTGCCGTAAGTGGATGCTTGAGTGGTCTTGTATGGCAGATCATAACGGTGGACAACGTCGTCCTGGTCGAGAAGAAGGAGCTTGTAACCTTCGAATTTGGGGTTCAAGAGACTGCGAGTGGGTGTAAAGTCTGTCATTGCTGCTGGCACTGGGAGGGGTAGACCAGGGTAGACCTGGTTCAATCACCCAGAAAGGACCAGAAGACTCGGAGAACTTGGATACCAAATCCGGTTCCAAAGTCCTCCCGCCGATCATGATCAATTGCAACTTGCCAGAGCCTCTTTGGTGGGGGCTACTGTTTCTCGTCGTTTGTTAGTTTCATCCCAGCCTCCTACTCGTCCGAGTTGCAACTGGGAACGGAGGAGCTGGTTTGCCGCCTCGGACTCCAAGCCTGCTGGTCATTCAAGCTGGGTGGCCGTTTCGGGTCCTTAGACTCAGTCATACTTCCGGTCACAAAGATCTCAGTACTGGGGTATGCCCATGGTCTGCACTCGATAGAGCATCGAACGGTACGTTGTCATACATTCGTCAGTGAAGCAATACATAATGGCATATTGGAACAAGTAGGTCCTATCACTCTGCACCGGCTTGCGCGCCCCACTGGCAAAGGTTGGATGCGGGCCTTTACCTCCAAGACCGCTCGGGAAACGCACCCGATCATCTGGCATACGACGCGCCCGCTGGTATGTCTTTTCTCATCGTCGCTTATGAGATGACTCCCTTCAGAAGATATAATTTCGTGCCTTCCCCGAAGCTCAGCCTGCCATAGACCCACACGAGTCATCGCAATGGATTCTATTTTCGCCCCTCTTGCAAAGCTTCAGAACCCTCTCGACCGCCACTGTACTTTAAAGTTGGCACCTTCTGTTGGTATTCACGTCTCCCCATTGCAACTCGGGGCGATGAGCATCGGAAACACTGGAGAGTGGCCAGACGTGCCTATGAACAAGGAATCCTCGTTCAAATTGTTGTATGCTCACTGTGACGTGGGTGAGACACCGCCGACTTATATGAGCGAGTGTTTGTTTTCGAGTCGTAGGTGAATGGGATTAACAACGTGGATTACGCGATCAACTTGTTATTGCCATGAAGGCATTCGCTTTTCGTGCCATGTCCGAGGAGAGACGGAAGAACCTGTCTGGCACAAGCGAATTCTCCACTCAGCTTGATAGGGAAATCTTTGCGGGCTTTGCGGCTGCAGTCCCGAGCCAAGTGAGCATTTCCTATTCCCCTTTTCTGAACAGGTTACTTATCCCTTTCTTAACCTGTCGACACATTGTTCAACCAGATTAACAAAGGGTATGGTCCGCAAAGGTCTATGATGGCCCATAGACTCAGCGTCCTCGCACGGCAGGCACGGTTCCGCGGTCTATTTGCTGAACTAGGCCCGAGGATAGCAATGACTGCGGGGCTGGTTTCCGGTCAGCTCGTGTTGTATGGAAGCATCGAGGTGGATATGGTGCTCCGTTGTACTAATTTATATGAAGGTGCTGCGCCTCCGCTGGCGTAGGGATTCATAAAGAAAAGAGGGTGTTGGTGTAACACAGCTTTTCTTCCCGCGAAAATGGCTACTCATTCATTCAGGATGGATCCAGTTGTGGCACGTACAAGGGGAGCTTCTACATAGTTCAGTTATCCTCTGTATCTCTACCAAGAATCTGGGCGAGTCGAGATTTGACGCCAGATTGTTGTGTTGCTTCATCGCTGGTGAGATCCCATTCCAAAAACCGACGAGCAACTTCCTCGGCGGCTTGAAGGTCCAATCGTTCCTCCTCGGTCATATCCTCCTCAAGCAATTTACCGAGCTGGTGTTCCATCAGGAGCTCGCTTAATTTTGATCGAGTCCAGACAGCAGTAAGCACATGGAGATAGAACTTTTTGGGGAAAATGCGGAGAACGTGTTACCTGACATATTGAGCCCTGGCCACAATGCGACGGGGAAGTCCGAACATTGCCGCACATTGAGCGGCATGAGAAGAAAGCGAGAGACCTGATGCAACACTATCGAACTTCAGTATGGCAACACTTTGACTGATCGTCTTATTACCGATAAAGGTACATGATCTTCTCCCCAGGGGACGGTCCTCGGGACGGGGTGTCTTCTGTTTGCGAGTCCGTGGTAGGAATTTCGTCAGTATTGAGGATGTCTCCAGCGCTGGAGGTGAAAAGAACTTTCATGTGAACGAAGTTGATAGGGAGTTTGTGTGGATCAAGTAAGTCCTTTCGGAAAACGTCATGGAAGTGGGATGCGACAAGGACTTTTGGACAGTCCCTGCCCCGGTCCAGGAGATGCTTCAATACGCCACAGAACAGGCCAGCACCATCTAGAGAACGTGACGAACGTCCAACACAATTCTTTGAGATCATTGACACACCTGTAGCCACTGTTCCTTTTCCAAATTCGTCTAGCAGAATGAGCGACCTGGGTGTACAGTTTCGCAAAGCGAATGATACTTGATTCAGGTCTATCATGAACGCCGATTGAACCTAAAAAAAGAAGTCATGAGCTCAGGGTAATCCTTGAATTGGGGACGGTACCTTTGAAACTGATTCTCTAGTCTGAACCCGCGTGAAGACTGCACAGATTGAGTTTGAATGACAGAGATAACCATCTGTTAGACGAACTTTTATCGACTATACCCAACACAGCAGACTCGGCAGGGACAAAACTGCAAGAGATTACCCACGTTGACGCGAATTTGTGACGATAGACGACTCACCTCCCAATCTGTGGAATCAACTTGGTCGCCGGGATGAATCTCAGATTATCTGGCTGACGCACATACCTGTGCCATGTATTGGATTATCGCCACTTGTTTGAGATAGACACTCTACAGACGGATCCCGCTGGTCAGTAGTTATCGCATCAAAAAATGATACGACGACAGACTTTACCACAAGCATTAGCTCCGGTGCAGAGGACCACGCTACTCCATGAAGCTTCCGCTTCCCCGTTCGAGGCCTCTTCGTCCTCATAACTATGCCCGAAGCCAACTCCGCTCACCAAACGGGCATCATTGGGAACAAAAGTGTCCAAGATCTGCTCTTGAAGAGGATGCCTGGTATGCGAGCTGAAAGGCTATCTTATAAACAATCGGCTGAATTTTACCTTCCTTGAACAATTTCAATAATGGGCATCTCCACCATTTGTGGGCGGCGGTAGTTAAATGATCTTGCGGCCTCTGCAAACGAAAGCAAACAATCGACCTCCGCGCAAACGTTACAAGCATTCCCCATTGCTTGGTCGTATATAAGAATCCTATTGAGCAAGTCTTGGATGATTTCAATTTCCCGGTCTGCATATTGTCAATTCGAGGTATCCGTGACGATGAAATGAAATCCCGTACCAACTATCGCGGGATGAAGATCTCCGATGTGGTTGTCCATGTCTGAAGAGGGATCAGCATCATTTGTGAGCGTGTTAGAACAAGTACTGTACCTTGCATCTCCTTGGATTTAAAATAAACCTGAGACCTGCAGGGACAATGACCATAAGAGATGGACGCATAAGATTCAGACTCACTCCGAGGAGAACTAGCATATCGGACACGTCATTTGTGAACCACAATCAAGATCCTAGGAAATATTTACCTGGAAACTCCAACCGTCCAATACCTGGATGCCTGCTCCTGCCTCCCACTCCTCTCGCATTGGTACAGTGATGAGAAAACCTTTCAGTGGGATTTGGCTGTGCCTCAAATATACGCCGAAGTGAGCAGGTGAACACGAACCGAGCTGAGGAAAATAAACGACATTCAATGATTCGGCATACTCCGCGGGGACGGTTCGAGATATCTGCTCAGCGACTTTTGACTACTACCACTGTTAGTTTATTGTTAGATACGAGCCAGGAGACTCACCAACACGGAATCTATTCCTCGGTAAACGTGCTTCCGCTTGTCGAGTTCTTCGTCGACGTGAGCCCGGACGCACACGCGCCCAACCTCAGCTGACTCCTCCCAGTCAATCTAGCATTGCCGAACCAAGTCTCAGCAGTGTTCTAACCAAAGAGAAAATCCGCGGACAAACCGTTCCATTAATCTCACTTCCAACCCCCTTGAGACAACCCACATCCAACACCTTCATGAGCTAGAGAAACTCTCAGATGCGAAACGGCAAGTTACATATACGAGATGCTTACTCTTACAACAATGTCGACTTGCCTGCCTTGGTGCAGCTCTGCCAGTGCGTCGCGAATCATTGCGCAATGATAGGTGAACTAAGAAAGCTCAGCACAAGAACTCCGATTTGAATTCGAGAGACTGACCTTCACCAACGCCTGCCAATCGGAAATTGTGCCTTTGCCAGACCGCAGGCTTCCTAGAGTTCTAGGGATGTTGGTGATACCTTTGAGATGAGTCTGTAATGCACCAGCAACAGGCGAATTATCAGGGCCCAAGAAACATTCCACCGCGTCATGCCTTGCTTTGAGCACCTCAAGTGACAGCGAAGGCCGCATACACCACGTGCGAAGAAGTGAGCGACCCAGAGGGGTCCGCGTCGTGTTCAGAATTCCTAAACGTGATGGTTGGTGAATGGGTACGTGGAAGAGGGAAACAACAAGACCATATAATGACAATCCTTCTTTCGTTTTCTCGGAATGGATTGAGGCATGGTTCTCATTCTCAAAGACTTGCAAAGAACTGTCGCAGGCGAGGGTGAGCACCGATTTGAAGGAGACCACTAAACTTACAAAAGAGTGTCTGCGTTAACGTGCATCACCTGATCACTAGTGGCGTTGAGGATATGAACAGGATTGAGACAAGGAGACCTACAATGCTAAGGCCTCGATACCACAGATGTCCAAAGTCACTGTGCCATCGCAATCCATTTCACCCGCTACCTTCTCGCGGGTGAGGGAGTCAAGTAGTGCGCCTATTGACGATTTCTACGCATGGTATTACCTGCTGTTCTGCGTCGATTCCTGAGCGACTTACACATAGAGGTGCTGATTCCAAAGAGGCAAAATTTGCCAGCCGGATAGCTG
>JBBPJZ010000756.1:0-13904 GCA_038089015.1 Chalciporus aff. trinitensis | reverse complement strand
ACTACATTTATTTTCCACGTGTAGGCTATGCAACAAAGGCCGCAGCGATTGCGGGTTACCCCCTCGTATCTGGTACGCACATATAGCTTCTGGCACCTGTCAATTCCTTGTTGAAATCATCTTATGGCAGTTCCGCTCGGCTTCCTTCCCGAAAGTACTGAACCGACTCCAAACCCACCTACACCTTTGCATGAAGAGGCTCCTGGAATGCCCTTCGGATTATGTTTCATGGGCACTGCTTACAGCGAGTACCAACTGATCGGCTTCGCTTATGCGTTCGAGCAGGCCACACAGGTGCGGTCGAAGGGTAGAAAGGCTTTTGCGGAGGCTATCCCAAAGACCCAGCTTAAGGATGTTATACTAGCTTGACGGTCTACCTTACTGTATACCTTTGCCTGGACTTTCGCTTGTTACGCTGGGAATTTCGGTTTGGCTTCTAATCGACAGGGGCCCTGCCCAAAATAGGAAATGAATTGGGAGTGAATTGACAGCCCGAACTTTGAGCTCAACCATATCCAACCGTAACGTCAAGAGCCATGACGAAGCACAGCAAGAACAACACGGCCTCGTCTGTTTTCTCGTATGCAGAGAAGCAAAAGACGGAGTATGGCACGAGACGGGTACGTCTACGATGTCCCTTCGCTGGGAGCTCAAGAAGACCGAACACTTCTAGCAACGTTTAGGCAACGAGTCCATGCGAAACTTTGATGCATGCGCTCTCTGCTTACAGCGGGCACGAGATCCAATCGCTTGCGATCATGGCCACTTGTTTTGCAAAGAGTGCGCATACACCGATCTACGTATGAGATTCGTCATATCATCTGAACATTCGTTCCACGCTAAAGAAATGTGAACAGTGACCCAGAAGAAAGATATCAAGAAGCAGAAAGAACGTCTAGAGCAACTTAAAAAGGAGGCAGAGGAAGAGAAACAACGCGCGCTCGAGGCTGCGAGAGAACGCGTTCTCCGAGATTTCGAGAAAGGTCAGCTTGGATTATCTGCGAATTTGCCTGTCATCGTCTCGACCTCTGGCTCCGAATCAACAAAAGAAAGTCCGTGTTGCAGAGTTAGTTTTACCTCTCTTCTCACTGAAAATTATTACCAGGCCGGCCAGGAAAGCGGAAACTCGACTTCGACGCTTCAACGGTAGAGACGCTTGCACGAGAAGCCGAGGAAGCCGCACTAAGGCAGATTGAGCGGGAGCAGGCAGAGTCTCTACGGCATAAGCTTCCTGATTTCTGGTTACCATCCCTCACACCAACCTATACCTCAAACGGCCCACCGGCTTCTCTGAAAGATGTCAAGGTCCAAACCATGTGTCGGGGAGGTGATCCGCCTCATGCAGTCAGGTACGCATCAAACCTGTACCTCCAGATGTGCGCCTCACCTCTTGATTCGAAGCATGAAGTCATTTGTTCCTGTTCAATTTTCGTTCCCTGTCTCGTCGAATTCGCGCTCTGTAGAATCAACGCCAGCGGAGGCTAGCAAAGACAAGAAGACAGGAGAGTCCAAAAATCCAATATGCCCCTCTTGCAAAAGTCATCTTTCTAATAACAAGATCCTATTTCGTATGTGTGCTCTTTCGGTTTTGAGGCCCAACGGTTCACACATACATAACAGTAATGCGGCCATGTTCCCACGTCGTATGCAAGGTTTGCACGGATTCCCTTGTACGACCCGGCAGCCAGTGCATCGTTTGTGACCGGACCTTGGCTGATACTGACCTTGTGGAGCTTAAGAGGGAAGGTGCGTTGGTGCATTCTCCGGTTTTGTCGCGAATCTATAGCCTCCGTCACACCTAGTGCTAACTTTGGTCCTCCCCTTGTAGGAACAGGGTTTGCGGGAGGTGGGCTTGCAGAAACGACAAAGAAAGGTGTCGCCTTTCAAGGGTAGCGATTTCCCCGGCCCATGTGACTACTTGTCATCGCCGTATTCAACTTTAATCCATTTTTCTGCCGTGTGAGAATTCTTTCTGCCTGCACTCTATATACGCTCAACGCCAGGGTGGAAGACTGAACCGTACACCAACAAGGTTATACGCTGCGAATGGTCGCTCAAGGTGTGACCCGACTTGAACAACGTGCACATACACAATATCACATTTACACCCATAAACCAACACACGATCACAACATACACACTATCACACTATCAGAACATACAGAACATACGAACTACCAAACAATAAGACCATTTGAACTTGGGTCTTTGAAGGTTTCTTCCTTAGCTCAGCCGTTGATGGTGATGGGAGAGCAACCAATAACGAATAACCCGTTCTGTACGGAAGTATAAGCGCAAGCCCGACTTCAAGCTTCTGTGAACGGTACTCACAAAGTTATTGCCAGAGCAGCAGGCGGGCTGCGAGGTGCAAGAGCTACCGCCCCCACTGCCACCTACAGTGGTGGGGGAGCAAGTCAGGCCGACCTGGCCAGTCAAGGTGCTCACGTCCACGCCAAAGAAGGATAAGAAAGGGGCGATGGAGGAGTAGCTATTGACCTAAAGAACACTCCCTGTCAGCCTCTACGCGTTAGCAACAACAGCGGCGAGATGCCTCACATATTGGTAGCTGTTGCAGCACTGGACAGAGCCAGTGTTGCACGAGTTAACCTGGCGAGCTTCCAGGGCGCTGGGGGCAGCCATCGCCAAGGCAGCGATGGAAAGAACGATCGCAGAGGGGCGAATGAACATTGTTTAGTAGACTGGTTTTTGTTTGTACTCGAGACAGAGGTTGAGGTTCCTGCTGGTCAAGGGTGCATCCCCCCACATTTTATACCTTTCAGACCCTCACCTCCTGGCGCCGAAGCATCCAAGAGAAGGTACGAGTTGGAACACATTTTGATGCAGAACAAAACAACTCACAAACAGTGCCGTCAAATGGTAGGATCCGGACTCCCTGTGAGCGCTGTTAGCATCAGCCCCAGAGCGCATGACCCATCTAAATGAAAATTGAATACCAGTGGCGCAAACAAAGTGGCCGCCATGAGCGAGACACGTCAACGCCCACTGTTCAACCGCTCTCTGCCCGATGTCGGGCATGAAAGTCCGTTCGAAATCAGACTAGCTGTTCCTCGAACAAGGTACTTTCAAAGGGGTATCAGAAGTAATTATCGTATTGGTGTGGTGAAATACGAATAAACGAGAACCCATTTGAACGGCAAAGTGAAAGACAACCCCGAAACATAGTAGATATATAAGATCCAAGCCCCTGAGGAAGCACCAGTAGAAAAATCGAGGTCAGACGAACTAAATGGACCCCTTCTGTGCTCCAGAGCAGACAGCTTTCACTGATTCAGTGCCTCGACGTCAGGCCCTAAGGGTCACGTAAATCACTGGGGACTACGTTACAGCGCGCATACACTGTTTTTTTCATGAGCAACACAACCCCAGGGACGGCGTAGATCCAGAGGCTAAGCACATCACACCATGGTTTTGGGGATATTAAGAGGGGGGAAACGCGCCTTTTGAGGGTCGTGCATGATGAGTCCCCCTAGGTTAACGTCAAGTACATCGCCATAGGGGTCCCCAAGGTAGTTGGACCGAAAGATCGAGCGAAAGAGGGAGAGAGCGGTCATTAACCATCCTGTGAGGCCCTGAGGGTACCTTTCAGACAGTATATCTGCGGAGGACTGGCGGAGGATAAGAGGGCGGCGTACCTTGCGAGGGGAGCTCCGAGCAGACGCCAGGGGGTATGGAGACGAGGGGCACCTGAGGGTCAAGAGTGGAGGGAGCGAGGTGATGGAACAACTCCCCTTGATGTAGGACACCAATTACGAGCGCGAGCGTTGCGTTAAACCTGACCGTGACGAGCTCAGTCGTAGCTCACCAGCCTGTTGATGTGCGTGAAAGGGTTCCGTAACATGGAACTTGAAAGGTAACCCACGGAAGCACGACCCATTCAAGTTGTAGTTGCCTCATGATTGGGGCCTATAGGTTCGAAAGGGAAAAATAATGCAGTGACTATAGAACGACGAGATTTCCAGCCCGGGCCACTAGTGTCTGGTTACGTTCTCTAAATCCCCTGACCCCAACTCGTGCTTTGAATACCTTGTGACCGTTAGGACGGAGCTTCCAGACATTCGTCGAGGGCCCATCCACTTAGTACGTGTGTGCTAATTCAGAAATGTTCGATGATGCGCTCACCTCTCACGAAAAATGTAGCTTTTGATCTCCCCAGTTGCAGAAGCGACGCCAGCGCCAGCGTAAACTAGCAATGGCAAGAAACAGAAGACCTAGGGATCCGATGCTTTCTCACCCGCCAAAGTATTCTCTCTAATAATAAGACACTTAAGTGTTCTGGACGTGCGTCCTCTCGGCCTCGAGGTGTAACAATGCGATTATCTTCCCACGACATATGCGAGGTTTACTTGAAGTTGCCTTGTACGGCCCGCCACCCAGTCCATCGTTTGTGACTGGGCACTCACATCCACGGTGCGGCTTAGGAGGTCGGCGTGTTCTCCCTTCTGTCGCGAGAGCGTGGTCTTCAATATTCCTTGTGCTAACCTTCGCTCCATTCCCTCAGGTATTAGTTTCGCAGGAGTCGGGCGTACAGAAATCACAAACGGGAGTATCGGTTTTCGAGGGTAGCCGTATTATTCAAGTTTCCCTGGCGCGTGGGGGTTATCTGATCAGTGTGCTCAGCTTTATCCCACTTCTCGAATTCTTCGCTTCGGCTCTGCGTCCAGCTGATCATGGTTCCACTACATGAGGGCAATTTTGTGACCACATTGTCTACAATCGAACGTATACGGAATGCCTTGTCCTTCATGTGACAGGTTCAAACGGGCCGCCAATGACTGGCGTATAAGAGAAGGGTGAAACTGGTATGCTTCCTGGCCCAACTTCGACAATTTTCTTCGATGTTAGGCATCAGCACTTTTCTGGCTTTAGCCTCTATTGCGCTTGCAACCGCTAATACTACCCAGCCAAGTTCGATTGGTATCAAACTCCAGAATGGGTTTGAGCGCGTCTTTATCCAGGTACCTATTTGTTTTGAGGCCATGCTAGATTTGCTGATTACACCTTAGCCATATGGAAACAACGGCATACGTGTACGGGCCAGTATCATGAGGGACCCCACCGGCAATGAGTTGTCGGCTCTTTTAGATCCTCCTCTTGAGGGCCCGGGTGGAAATCAAGGCCTTGCTTATGACCAGATTGTACCTTACCAAAGCAACGGCACTTTACAGAACGGAAACATCGTCGCTCAAGTTGTCACCGGCGTGATCTCGTTCTATCGCGTCGAAACCAATGGCTCTTGGACGCTCTTGACGTCAGAGTTTACGGACGACAAATACCTCTATTCTCGATACTACACTCAGGAGTTCAAGACCCCGAGCTTCAACGCTGAGTTCTCGTTCACCTCCGATCCGACCGAACAATTCTATGGAGTTGGCCAGCAAGCCTGTTGTAAGGATAACTCGGTAAACAAGAAAGGGCAAAGTATCGACCTCATCAATTTCAACTCGTTCGTCCCACTCCCCCTCTACATGTCAAACAAGGTGACTGTTGCGACCAAGGCCCCATTGTCCTCATCTGACTTAGATTAAGGGTTACTTGCAATTCTTCAACATGCCCAGCCAGGGCCGCATCGGTACGTCTTTTGTCCCAGCGCAACTCCGTCATCTTACTGGCGGCCAGAATTCAGTCCACTCCGCACGCGCTTCGTCACCAGTGAGGCCCGTGTTGTTGACTACTACATGTAAGTTATACCAAGATTGAAGCGTAGTTAGCCTACTTACTCTCTGTGAAGAACTACCGCAGAGCCTGGAGATTATGACACCTTGCAGCAGCAGTACACTGCAGTGACGGGTCAGTCATGCTAGTTGGCGTCAAATAGTCATATACTAGAGCTGAACGAATATTAGGGCGTCAACCCACCCCACCCGAGTTTGCTCTTGGCTACCAACAGTCGAAGCTGCGATACTGGAATCAGACCCAGATCATGGATCTGGCTCAGCGCTTCCATGACGAGAAGGTCAACGTTTCCCTGATCGTTGTTGGTATGTCATCGAGTACTGATATCCCAGCTGTGTCATCTCACACATTAGCATTAGACTTCTTCAACTGGAAGTATCAGGGGGATTGGTAGGTCCAGGTGCTTGCTTTCGAATTGCACGTTTCTCAACCACGTCAGGGCTTTCGACCCAGAGTATTGGCCTGACCCCGCACTCATGGCACAGACGGTGAAGAACCTCACTGGGGCGGAGATGATGGTGTCCTTGTGGCCCAGCGTCGAGGACCTTTCAGCAAACTATCTCCCATTGCAAGAGCAAGGTTTCCTCGCGATAACTAGGGACGGCACTGGGGTCAGTGACTCCTTCGCGGGCGTGTACACACGTCTTTATGATTCCACCAACCCCGGTGCAAGGGAGTTTTTATGTAGGTCGTTGCATTATCTGTATCGGGGGCTGGCCCAACATTTACACTCTCTAGGGAAACAGTTGAACGAGAGCTATTTCTCCAATGGCATTCACAACTTCTGGATTGACCAAGCTGATGGTACGCGACACCTTACTAACCGTGCTTACCTCGCTACTCACAATATCTCTAGGTGGAACACTGGGAGAGGCCTTCGAGAACAGTACGTCGCTTTTAACTTTCACTTCCTGAATTGCGCTCATCCGCAATTTCTAGACGGCCAGGCCATCAACTTTATTCCGTACGCTCGGGCGTTCTCCCAGTACTACATCGGCACCCAGGAGGGTGCCGGGAAGATGTACCCCTGGTTGCACCAACAAGCGATCAACGAGGGTCTCCATAATCTTACCGGACAGCCCGCTACCTCGACTTCTTGCGAATACATGTCATTGACGCGCAGCACCTTTGCTGGTGGCCAGCGCTACTGCTCCTACATGTGGAGTGGAGATACGCTTTCCAGGTTTGATGTCCTTCTACAGCAAGTCACAGCTGGCGTATCGAATGCTGCATCTGGTATATCTTCCTGGACCCTCGACATTGGCGGCTTCACCGGGTTGGATGTTGATACCGAATATGTGAGGTCCTTCCCCGCATGACTTTGACATAGAGCTAACTCTTGGAAACAGGGACAAGAACTGTTCGTTAGATGGTTGGCTATGGGCACCTTCCTTCCGTATGTGAGTAATAGTCTAATCTTCCTGAAAAACTAACCCCTGAGCGTACCCTCAAGATGCGTGTGCACGGGTGAGTCGAAGATCACCTGCACTTCTACGTCATCTAAATCCAGTCTAGTTCCCGTGTCTGCAACATCACATCTCCAGCGACACCCTTCGCAGCCAACAACTGCCCCAACGAAGTAAGTGGGTTCACGATTTCGGTGCCTTGACATTATTAATCCACCTGCGCAGCCCTGGGCATATGGCGAGCAAAACTTTGAGATTATCAAGCAGGTACTACAAACCAGTTTGCGATATAACACCATCTTACATTCAATGATCTCTAGTATATTAACCTTCGCTACCAACTCATCCCCTACATGACGATGCTCTTCCAAAAGCTTCAAGCGACAGGCAGAAGCATCATGCGTCCGCTCTACTACGACTTCTCCCTCTCAGACCCATTTGTCGCTCAAGCCACTGGAACTAACGATCCTCTCGTGGTTCATCAGTTCATGCTCGGTGCGGACAGCCTGAACGATTGTGGTTTCATTCCCTGATACGAACAACACCGTAGGACCGAGGCTATTGGTGTCACCCGTCGGTGTGCAAGGCGCCACCTCCCAGGAAGTCTACCTTCCCGTCATTCCCGACTCAATGCAAGGCATGACGTGGACCCACTGGTCAGTCTTCCGTTCACTAGCCCAACAACGTCGTAGCTTATCCCGTACGCACTAGGTGGACCGATCAGAACTATGGTTCGGGTGGACAGACCGTGAACGTCAGCGCGCCACTCGACCAGATCCCTGTGTTTTACCTGGGGAATAAGTCGGATATCTTTAGTGGCAACATCTAGTCATATACTTGATCTTGCTCAGTACGTGGACAACGTGAGAATTGAATCTATGCATTTGTTTTCTTCCGCCGCTGTTGCTTTGCTCTGAGTCAATACCTTGATGGAATAGGCTACGGGCCATGCCATCACTGGGCACCTCGCCACCGCCAACTCTTAGATCCGGAGTCGCAAAACTCTGGAGAGCGTATCACTACGATCTGAAGTGGCGGGATCAAACTAACGATGTGACCACCCCGCCGCAGCGACTAATAAACGGTAGGAACATGAAGATCATGTTCTGGCATATTTGGGGGACATCTAACTACTTCCGAGATGCATCGACATAGTCACACAGCCTTGTAAAATCTCAGAAACCTGGTCCAGGCGAGGATGTCCCCCGAAACAGACGATCGATCAATATCCTATCCTGTGTACTCTAAACTCAGTTCCGCGAGAGGTGTAAGTCAACGCCACTCCCAAAGCTCGCGATCGGTATTGCTTTGACGCCTCGTGTTTTCAAAGCGCAGTCCACAAGCCCACCTCGTATAAATTGCGGTATGAGTTACAGCAGGGATGTCTACTACGCTTCGTAGCCTCCATTCCAAAGGTCCTCGCCTTCTCTTGCCACACGCCTTTCATCCATCCGATTCGATTTTGCACATCTCCTATCCATCACATGGAAAGGAACTTCATACGCCATACTGATCTGGTGGCTAGAATCCAACGAATGAAGCAATTTTCCCAGAGGACAAGTCTGCCCCCGCCTACCGACCAGGTGAAGGCTACATGGAATGATGTTCCCAACCACACCATCCTTCTAAATGTGGGGTCCGGACTAGAATACTTCACTGCTTCGCCACCAACGCCTATTCGACTGGCATTTGTGGAACGCGATTTTCCAGAGAAAATCCCGGTCCACAAAAGCAGCCTTAGCAACATTGTCAAATGCGATGCCGACTCGGAAGACGGCTGTTCCACCGAGAACACGGAAGACGTGACCACATCCAGCGACGACACCTCTGTCTCCGGTATTCGAACCGGCTATGGGAAACCGTTGATATCTACCGCGTTCAATACCCAGGTCAACACATGGATATCACAATATCGGGCTTACGGAACAGAATTCCTCGTCAACACCATGCTCGCATCTGGAGTCGAATCTCTTCCATCGGCGTCGCTGACAGCCCGTGCTGCACAAATTGTCATCCAACGAATCACAAAGGTGTCTTATCAGGAGGGCAAGGAGATCAAGAAGGCCCTTCGGTTCGCTGCCCTGGAGAGATTCAAAGAGCAGTGGACATCGGTAAGTCGATACCCAAGTGCATACAACCGGATTTGGCTTACAATGGACGCAGGTTTCGTTCGACTCGACGGATACGATCGACTTACGCGGGATCAGCATCGCTGGGTTGATGGGAGGCTTGTTCAACGCGGGTATATTCGATGGAAGGGATATTCAGCTCTGTCTGTCAATCCTTCTGGAAGGAGACAATGGCTTCGATCGGTTATGCGCACTACACGCCATGCTCGTCCGATCGAACGACAAGCTGTGCAAAAATCGAAACCTCCCGATAATAATGGGTCTCAAAGATCAAATCATGGCAAGAAACGAATCTGGAAAACTCCTCTGGGTCTCGTCGCCTCGTGCTAAGAAACTTCTCGATGTGAGTAATGCGTGTAGGGACAAGAAAACGAACTGAGTTTCTAACCAGGACATTCTTGCGATGATCGAGAGCTGGATGGCCCTGCAAGCTGTGAAACGCAAGCAGTACATATACCCCCGAACTGCTCCCAGGATATCAATTGGTCCACGACTCTGGTGACACGTGTATTCTTTATTTGATCGTGTTGATTATTGCGATGAAAATAAATTATTTCGAAAAATAATTAAATTCCCCAAGAGCGGGCTCAACCGGGAATTGAACCCGGGTCACGCACATCTTCACCACCTAGTGGCGGGGTAATCACCCGAAGCACGTATCATGCTACTAGACCATTGAGCCGTCCTAACCCGATCCTTCTCGATTTCAACACTAATGGCATTGCTACCATTTCCGAGTCCATCCCATCATGATATAATACAGTAAGTATGTACCTGTGAAGCACACGAATACAATGCCTAGAAATCAAAACAGCAAGAGCGAAATTGAAAGCAACCACAACCTCCTAGTAACGAACCAATAAACCAATTCCAAACCCAATACAGAAACTCCCCAACAGAACGATCCGCACCTCCCCATCAGACAGTTTCTCCCAAACTCTCGACATACTTGTGCGTAATCGTGTTTTGACAGGCTGGAGAAGAGAAAGCGAAAACGACACCAATGTGGAGAGGTGTAAGGGATCAACGCAGGGAACAGGCGGTCTGATCATATGCTCAGGTCGAGCGGTGATCGTATTCTCTCTCGCACGTGTCGCAACGTCCTCAGAAAGGCGAATCTCCCATTCGGCCTCCCACCTTGCCTTGTCCCAACCCTGAGGTTTTTCGGCGATGTAATACGCAGTTTCTCGATGGCTTGCAGCAATGTTTTCTACTGCGCGCTCCACCTCCCTCCAACGAAGGAAGCGTTCGGCCGCTTCGTAACGCAGACAGGAAAGTGTTTCCGGTGATCGGAACAAACCGCTGCGAAGGGCCCAAGGTGAAGGGGGCCTAAAGGAGGACATATGCGGCCGTGAAGGGAATTTGGTTTGGTCCAAGCCATGACGGTGTACAATGACTGGGATATGTGGAGCCAGAGTGTCAATGAGTTCATTTTCGGAGCTAGATGGACCTATTCACCATTGTGAAATGTGATTAGCCTGATTGGAACGCGAGACGACACGGAGATAGGCTGATTTCTCACCAGAATCCGTCAAAATTATAAGCGCAGTGTACAAAGGTGTCCATGGCGAAGCAATGAGGTTGGCAAGGGCGACGGAAGGCTGACACCGTTGATCAACAATTTCCAGTAGTGAATGGAATGGCGAATGGATAACTGGCAGTATGGCAGAAGGCTGGCATTTGCCTCCCAGTTCAGAGCTATGCCATTTGAGGATGAGGCACACGTACATTGGACTGAACGTTGTGACGGGCAACAAGCTCGACGTTCCGTGAAGGCTCGAACTTCTCTAGCCCGTGCGCGTCTTTATGTTCGATCCAGTCTGTCGAAGCGCGCAGCACGAAACCATCAAGGGTTTCTTCCCAATCACCGACGTCGACGACATCCTCGTTATCATCCATGAACAGACTGGATACCAAGGTACGGTCTTCAGCACCATTACCAATGACTAGTAGGCGGATATCTCCAAGCGTCTTCCCGTACTGCGTTGGTCGCGGGAGCGCTTCTGGTAATGTCAGAGACGGGATGATGAGCCCCTGTGTGGAATCTTTGGCATGGTCGGATTGGGGATGTGAGTGTGGAGGGCTGGCGGCTGCAGAGGAGAAAAAGAAAGAAGATCCAACAGAAGGTAGAGAAGATATTGACTCGGATGGGCTGTCGGGAGGTGAAGGAAGTGTGCTCGAACGAGGTGATGATGGCTGAGAAGTAGCGGCGGGTGGACTTGAAGAGTTGGCGTGATGTTCTTGTCGTGGATGAAGGGTTCGTATGGTTGAGGTGCTATTTGATACAGTGCTGACGGATTCCATTGGTGAGGAGGAGGAAGAGAAGGAGAGAGAGGCGTTGAATGGCTGAGCTACCGAGACAGGAACTTGGGGCAACTGCACTCAGCTACACGTGTTCGGCTAAATGCAGATCAGATTACATTTGCTCCTATGTCCACTCTCGGTGCCCTTCCAAGTTGCACCAAGCAACTAATTAACAAGAGTTCTGCCTCAGCCCACTCCAAGTACCGTAGTATTGTATTGACCGCCTCGAGCATTGCACGAGATTGATCGTGGCGTCCCACTTCGCCTCGGAGAAACAACGGCACAACTGAATGGAATCAAGGATTCGAAGGTCCATCATGATGCAACAATAGCCCATGAGGCCTAAATTCACATGTCGTTGATGTCATACGTCTACCTACGTTCACATGTTTACGCTCGAATGACGAGGAACTGTTCAGGGATATCCGGGTTTTCCTGTGGAGCTAGCGACAGCGCGACCTGCTTCTCGCCATTCTCATCCTCATGCACAGTTCGCTTAACCTACCCCAATAATCAAGTAAGTAAAATAGATAGCGCAACGCAGCGGGCCAACTGACCTGCCATACCCGAGTGTTGCACCCGATGTGAGCGAGAGTAGGAGAGCAAGCGGACGCAATCGAGAGCGCCCTTTCCATCAATACAGATGGAAATACCGCAGATTCACTTGTCGCTTGCGGAAAGTTAATGTGGAGTGTTCGTAGATTCCTCGCCAACGGAAATATGCGGGCGGCATCGTCCTGCAGTAGGGTTATAACACATTCTATGAAGTATCACCGGGAAAGGACATACAAGCTCACGCTGCCTTGCTACAATGAATAGTTGTTCGAGAAGCGGACACTGCGAGCATATGGCTTCTAGAGTGCTGAGACTTATCAGCATTCGATGAACGGAGCAGCGCTTTAGTCGCTGGCCGTGGTTCGCGATAATATGCTTCCAAAATTCGTCTGATATAGGAATCCTGACCGACGCCGTCGAAGAGTATATCGAGAATGCTTCCAACGGCGCAGAAGAAAGTAGTTCGCCAACATCGCGAGTCCACAGTTCCAGAGGAACATGTATATCGATGGTCAAAGTAATTGCTCTGAGGCGACGAAATGCCTTCGTTCGAAGACAAGTAGCTTTAAATGCAGACATGTCCTACGGAATAGCAATTTAGCCTGACTTCGTGGACGTGGATAAAGAACGTACGAATGCCTGAGACAAGCCCTCAAGACTTATGCCGACCAGCCCGTTATCGTTGACAGAAGCGATCTCTGAGATACCAGTATGAGTTACCTTTGGGCATCCAATGATGTATAGATATTCCAGTCCTTTGAGGTTCGGAGCCAGGAGTGTCAGGAATGCATCGGTCACGAGACTTGATGCCTACTGCACCACTATAACTCGCCGTTTCGATCTGATGCGTATGGATCACCTCACCTTACATATGATTGCGAGGCTACGAAGGGTATCGCCTGTCATCGACATCCAAGTAGGGAAGATATCCAAAACTTGAGCGCTCGGCATAATCAGCGAGATCCCGCTCAAGCGAGAGAACCGAGTGAGCAAAACGGGGTCATATCCACTATCGTTTCCGTTGATCTCCAGCTCGCGTAGCTGCGGACAGCCCCCGAGGGACTCGAGGACGGCGGAGTGGAGGGATCCGTCCCTGGTCCATGTGCAAGACCTGAGGTCAACGCTGTTTCTGATACCCTGAGTGCATAGTTGGAGTAAGGAAGAGTGGCCTTCTGCGGAGAGAGCCTTCGGGAAATCTCTGATCTCTAGCGTAGTATCGTGAGTAACTCCGAAGAGGGTATGAACAGACGGTAACCTGCCTAGTTTTTGCACATAGCGCGCGAGTTGGGGGCACTCGGACAAGGTGCGGAATAGCAGTGAGACCTGTCTGGTCAGTTCGATAGGTTCTGTGGATTAATCTTCGGGGGCTGACCTTTGTCTTGGCTTCCTTATACCAGGGGAAGATAAATACGCGGCGATAGAGCAAAGGTGTCGCAAACTCGTTGAACGTCTTATTCACGAGACACAGAGCAGAAATATGCTGCGGTTTTAGTACGAAACCGAGGATGACTGGCAGCAGTTCGAGTGGAAGCTCGAGGAAATGAGCCATACTCGGAGCTGGGTCAGGTTATTGGCGATGACATACTACTGTCGATCTTATGAGGGACGGATACGGACTGCTGACTAATCCGACAGTGAGTTCAGAAAGTCAGGTGCAGTGTCAAGTTGCATACAATACCTCCCTTTCCTTCTTACCCCCATCACCTACCACCTCGACACGATGGATATGGAGGACGACTACCAAATGCACGAACAGGAATCAGACCCTATTCAACCCGAACGCGAGGAAGAAGAAGAGGAAGAAGAGGAACCTCAG
>JBBPJZ010000755.1:0-13917 GCA_038089015.1 Chalciporus aff. trinitensis | reverse complement strand
GAAGTCTTTCTTTATAGACGTAAGCGCATTTAGAGGTTTGGCAACCTTAGCAAAGTTCTTCACAAATTGTTGATAGAAATTGAGGAATCCAAGGAAGGCCCTTAGCTCCTTCTTGGTTGTCAGGATTGGCCAATCCTCAATGGCCTGAACCTTTAAGGGGTCCATCTTCACCGTGTTCTTACTGACAATGAGTCTGAGGTATTCCGTCTCGAGGACTTCAAAGTCGCACTTTTCGTGCTTCAGATACAGGTGATTATCCCTTAGTATTTGGAGAACTTTTCGAACGATCTCTCGATGTTCTGTGAGGTCTTTGGTGAAGATCATGATATCATCTATGTAGACTATGACTTTTCCCTGATTTATCAGATCTTTGAATAGCATGTTCATCATTGTTTGGAATGTCGCTGGTGAATTACATAGACCAAAGAACATTATGAGGGGTTCGAATAATCCTCGATTGGTTCGGAAGGCTGCCTTCCATTCATCTCCTTCTTTCATGCGTACATTGTTGTACCCCCATTGTATGTCGAGCTTTGTGAAGTATTTACATGACTTTAGTTTATCAATGAGCTCGGTGATTAGTGGGAGGGGATATCTGTTTTTGACGGTAACCGCGTTGAGCTTGCGGTAGTCTTGTACTGGTCTAAGACATCTGTCCTTTTTCTTCACAAAGAAGAATGCACTAGTGAAAGGAGACTTCAAAGGTCGTATTCTTCCTGATTGGAGGTTCTCTTCGAGAAATGCGTCAAGTTCCTTTTGTTCTTCTGGAGACAGATTATATGTTTTACAGTCTATTTGGTGATCTCCGGGTATTAATTCGACAGCATGATCCCATGGACGATGAGGCGGGAGTTCATCAAATGACTCTTTGGCGAATACATCCTCAAAGTCGTGGTATTCCTTGGGAACTGCTTCGTGGAATGTTTTCTTCTTTTTAGCGATGGCAGCAGCGGCAGCCACATCAGTAGCAACGTTTCGAACATATGATTCCATGTCGAGTTGGAACAAGCATTCTCCTTCGGAGAAGCGTACTTCTTCATCATCGTCATCTTCACAAGGGATCAACCCTGGGATATGCTCTTCGCAATCAAGTTCGACCTTAGATTCTTTCCAGTTGATCTTAGGGTTGTGGATTTTAAGCCAATCGTGACCTAGGAATATAGGGTTCGTTCCTAAGGTCGTGACGGCTAATGCAATTTTTTCCTTGTGTTCTTTGACGTTTAATTCGATCGTGACAAACTCCTCGATTTTCCTGGCAGAGTTTTGGGTACCATCTGCATTATATACTGGGATTGCTCGGGGGAGTTTGTGTGTTGGTATTCCCTTTTCTTTGACAAAAGACTTATCTATTGACGATCCTGTGCATCCAGAATCGATCAAACAGTCTATTTTAAAGAGTCTCATGTCGTCTAGGGTTATTTTGGCAGGTACTACCAACGAAGATGTTAGGGAACGCTCAGATTTTATTGTATATTTGGGTTTCTGTTGGAGGTCTCGCAGCACCCAATGAGCATTTTCCATTGTCATTGATCGAATGTCAGTGACAAGTTCATCGTTCACTTCGGATACACGGGAGTCGTGTACGAAGCTACTAAGATGTTTTATTACAGTCTTGTCATCCTGTTTTTCTGCCGTCTGTTTCATCCAGGAAATTGACCATGGGTCCACCTTGTTAAGCCATGTCATTTTTCTGGATTCCTTAGATCGCACAGTGATCGGATTCCTTTTGGGTTCGTCCTTTGTTACTGGGATGCTAGGTTCCCTTCCCTTAGGACTACTTTCCTTGGGTGCTATTAGAGGTGCCACCTCTTTCGCCTTTTCAGACCTTTTTAAGATTCTCACCGGGTTACTCACACTCTTGGGTGTCACCGTAGAGATCTTTGACTTTGGTAAGTTGATAATTGGGATCTTTTTGGACTCAAATTCTTCATTGTCACACGTGTTTTCGATAGATAATTTGTCGTATTTGTTACTACCGACTAATACATTGTGCGACGAACGATGGTAAATATGGTCCATTGTTTGGCAAACAGTACGATCCACTACTGCTTGCTTTGCCCAAAACCCGACTGACGAATGTGCTCTTTCATCAACTCCGTGAATTGTTCATCCGTCTCGTATTCGAACGTAATGCCGTCAAAGTTTGTTCTACGAATCTGACGACGCGGGCGCGGAGGGTGGTCTCGGCATGGGAATGGCTTTCCATCAAATCTACAGACACCGACTGCTTGAGCCGCGCTGAGATCCATTGGTAATCCCTGTCCGCTGAATGTTCCAATTGCATTTGGATCAGCCTTGACCTGCGTAGCAGGCGGAGCAGACGGCTGATAGGGGCGTGGAGCAATATTCGTCCCTGTGGGGACAATCTTTGGCTGAAACGGCTGCGAGGGATGGGGGTTGTATGATGGTCAGGACTGAAAGGATGGTTGGGATTTCGGGGGAACAGGAGGTGGGTTTGTGGCCTTGCAGGCCATGATTTCATTCAAGACATAATCTGCTTGAATCAATTTTCGTTCCCATTCGGTAATGTCATGGGAATCGATGAGATGAGGGTTGGCGTGTTCAATGTATTTGACTCTGTTGTTCTGCACCGCGTTTCGGATTCAGTTTACAAGGGTTTGGCTGTGGGTACGTCCATTGTATTCCGCCTCTCTCATCAAGTGACGGAATTGAACGAAGAAGTCTTCTACTGGTTCACCGCGCTTTTGCTTGAGCTCAAAGAGTTTCTTTTCGGCGATGCGGACAAGTCCAGTAGGACGGAAATTCTTTCCGAGTTCTCGCTCGAACCCTATGTATGTGTAGTGGAGGTGGTTTTGCTCCTCTACAAAGAGATTGGCGAACCGTTCTGCTGCACCGGTTTTCATGTACGAGAGTACAATCAGGATTTTCTTCTGATCGTTTGGCTGAATGTTGAACCCTGCGAGGTACAACTTTACACTTCGGTACCAGGACACGAAGTTTTCCTTGTTGCCATCGTAGTTGAATGGCTTTGCCATACATGATTTGCCGATGTTAGCAGTTGGCGTAGGAGCTGGGAGTAGTAGTGGTTGTCCGGGACTGATTGGACTTCCCGAGGGTGATGATCTCCCTGATGATATCAATGGTGGTCCCGGTGGGCCTGGTGGTCCTCGTGGATGAGAGGGTCCAGCCGTTGGGTTGAATGATTGTCGCACTGGTCTAGGCATGTGCATATTGATTATCGGGGTTGCCAGTCTCTGTGTAGTTTGACCAGCCCATCCTGGTGGCGCTGGCAGCAACGTTGGTTCTCCCTTGTGATTTATCATGCGGTTGTAGTAGTTGGTGTAGTTGGCTTGCCACTCCTGGAAGGCTCAATATTTGTTGGCGGGGAGTTGTACATGAGAGTGTGTTCCACCTGGTAAATTGTATGGGGGAGCGGGGGGAGTTCCTCTGACAGACATCCGTTCTAATTGTTGGATGGTGTCCTCGATGATATCAGCCATGGTGTCAGCGTGAATGGTGATAGTTGAAGACATTGGGGACGCGTTGTACTAGATCAGATGGCTAGCCTGCTTTGTACTAGAAGGTGGGAATGGGGAATGAACTGTATGCGCCTCAGCGACTTAGAACAGAACTCTCAAAAGGCAAGGGGAGAGGTAGATGTCAGTTGATGGGGGATTATGAATACTCAGATCAGCTGCTTCGACCAACTGCTGAGCAACCCGAACGCAGGCTTTGGGGTAGTATGACTTTTTGGGATGATTTGGTATACCATGGAGACTCCCAGATGGGCACGCTCTACGTCGGTGTGGCTACTCGTATGATACCCAAGCGGGGTGGTAGAATCCGGTGGGGCTTCTTCAGCGACGCTACCAGCCTAGGATAAGCTCAACGATCAAAATGATCGTAGTCGCTTTACTGGTACGCTGTTGAGTCTGGTGTCTTATGACGATGCAGAGTTTGTATGCAAAAACTCTATATTGGTCGTGACAATGCCTGTAATCACACGAACAGGGGGACCAGATGTATCGTCTATCCCTAGACGGAGTGTTCGGCCTCAACACACAATGGGGGTGAGATGCACTATGCCCGACAGCAACGTTATCCTTATCTGAGAGCGGACGACTCTATGCACAGCGCAAAAGCTGCTTATAGCGTGAATAACGGGTGCTAGTCTTGGGTTTAACGATACCAGCGCATAGGAGGCGAGTAAGGAGTATATGGTATGATGTCCGATTATCAGACAGCTAAGTGAACATGAAATGTGCACCGCTGGCGGATTCACAACAAAGGAAAACTTGATAAAACCCTTAACCCTGGGTACTGGGTATGCCACAGCAAGTAGAGTGAGTGGAAGACAAAGAACGTGTGATGATGAGCAAGTATCGTGCACAACGGCAAGAGTAATGAGCAAGGGTCTGGGTTATAGTCTCGAATACTTGGTAGATACACACAAGGACGACGCCCAGAGGCTCGCTATCAAGTGAGGGAAAAGTAGTATTCGAGACTAAAGAGACAATTTACTGTGCAGGTGGTCTTATATACTATCCTAAAGCTATGTAACATGAGGTATACATGAGTCATGACATCAATCGTTCTGGAATGTTCCATACACAGCCACTAATAAATATAGAAAGATACTAAATATAGAAAGAAATGAAAAGTTCTAACACAAACTGTTTAAACAGAATCATATTGCTATTGATATGGATGTAAGTACTCTATGGTTCAGATGGCTGGTGCATCTGAGTCTCAAGTGGTATATATGATCAACAGGATAACTATCGCATTGTGTTCTTGGGTCGACCCGAAGCGACCTCATCTGTGGAATGTCAAAAGCATCTTAACCTTCCTTCCATTGATACGGCTACTCGACCGGATGATGACTGTTTGCGCAGACATTTCCGATACTCTTTGCAGGTTCACATAGTTTCGAAAGATGTTAAGGACAAGGTTCAGGACAATAATGAAGAGTATTTGGAGGACTTCAATGGAGATGCCGTGGATATAGATCCGCTAGATTCTATGGGGTCGACTGAGGTTGGGCAGGAGGCTTGGCAGGTGGTGATGAATGAACAACTTCAACCTCATGGAGCTTCATATTCTGATACGGAGGATTCTGATACGGAGGAGTGAGGTTACTTTGGTGTATGTCGTATGCCGTATTGCATTGATCTTGTTTGCAGGGTGCAGTTAGTCAAGGCGATGAGTTACATAGCCACATGCTCTACCGATCAGCAACACAATTAAGTTAATTGAAATATTCTGTCCCTTGTTTTCACTCGACGAGAACGAGCTCGCGACGACAATACTTTGCACTCCCATAAATAGTTCATTCAGACCAGAGCCACTGCTTGACAGCTCAACATATTTTCCTCTCCCCCTGATACTTCGAAGTGTCTTCGAGTCAGGATATTTCAAGCTTTCTCCAACGAACGTTAACTCGTCTGCGTCTTTCATCATGGCTTCTTGGTATGCCCCTTCTCCGTCGTCTGTGTGAGGCACAACCCACTGTCCCCCTATTTCTGACCTATTTTCAGGATTGACATCTTTTCATTTCTCCTGGTAAGTAACATCTTCCAATAGGGTTTAGCGTTCAACAGTGCATCCGAATGACTCAGACTCGGGACTGATCATTGATCCCTCCCCACAGACCACGCTCTTCTTTGTTGAATGTATCCTCGGCATTTTATACGTCGTTCATCATGTCTCATTGCGTTTAGCAGCTACCAAGGAGAAGTCAGTCCACTCCCAGCAGCTCCTTGCTGGAACCAAACTCACCTCTGGTCGTGACAGGCTCAAGAACAAGGGCATCACAATCAGTCATGAAGGTGTCTGCCTTAAAACAGAGAAACAGTTTGATAGGGACGCTTATGTCAATGCTACGCAGAGGTGCATTCCCTACATGCTGCACCCCCGGGATTTCCGCTTATCATTCAGCACAATAGAGGGTTTGTGAAAGCACTGAATGCAGCCTCCTATGGACCTGATTCACACAAACACGCATTCTTACCTCACTCGAGTCATTCTGAATCGCATACTGGGACAGGGAAGGAACATCATCATCTCCTTGGTAAGTCGTTACGGAGATCGCATAGTGAACATGAGCACAAGGAGAAGGAGAAGCAATGAGTATGGCAGTGGTCTGGTGCACATCTTTGGAGAAGATGACATTGCTGCTTGGATGTGACCTTGGTTGCTTATCGTTGTAATGTGTATCTTGCTTTCTCATGTTGTCGTAGCTGTTTTGACCCCCAATCCCAGACTTACGATTCGGAATGGGGATAAACGATGTTGTGCAATGAGTGTGTTTCATGTGGCAAATCTGGTCAATCGTGGACTAAATGAGCACATAACTGTCAGAGAATGTACATTCACGGAGAACACTCTGGTTCAGTATATTACAAACAGATGAAATGATGACATCAGCGGGATACCACCCTTCTATGTGCCATACTTGGCAGCCAACACCTCTGCAATCCCCAACGAATCTCCAGGAACACCCTGCTCTGGCAAACCCGTCTGCAGATCCAATTCCTTCCCAATCGAAATCATCATGTTCGTCACTGTAGTATCATTGTATGCCGTCCCATTTTGCTTGCAACCCACCAAATACCCAATGAAGGCATCCCAACGAGGTGCGTAATACCCACTGACGAGCCCTGCCCATTGCTTCAATGCATAGTCGCTGATCTGACCCTCTGTGCCCCAGAGTGTGATCTGGTTACGAGCACTGTATAATGTATTCAAGGTAGGCAGTGTACATCACGTTGTTGGCTGACCAGCTCACAGTGGCGTTGAGCCAGTTAGAGAGGAGGAAATGAGGGTCCGAGGCAAGGATGTTCTGCTACAGAGAAATGAGATACTTTGGTTAGCTCCGACATGTATGTTGTATGCCATATTGCATGGATCTCCTACTTAGAGTTACACAGCCACACGCTCTGCCGATTAGTGACATGATTAACTAGGGCCCAAGCTCCCCTATATGTCTGTCCGCCTCAACACCCAATTTTCGGTCTCAAATCTGCTATCCTCAGAGGCTAAAATCTGCTATTTCGGACAGACATGTCACGCACTGGTGGTGGACAGTTTCTCTCAGATTCTGCGCTCGCGGAAACGACTTTTTTTCATTACAAGTTAGTGTGGGGGACAATAGAATAGTTGATGCTCTTCACTTTTCCCCCCAACAAAACCCCTATTTTCGTGTGAACATGATCTTGCCTCCGGAAACCTTTGCCTTCAACAGGTTCTGCTTGACGACAGGCCGTGTAAGTACATTCCAATGCTTCTCAATATCATTATGGAGGTGAAGGCTTGCTCCACTACCCATTTCAAATGCGTGCTTGCCGAAGTGGTACAAGATGTCACTGATAGGGGTGTGAGTGTGAAGGTGGTGGCAGTGATATAGTTTTGTAAAGGTGGGACACCATTTGTCAATGGAGATATCATCTTTGTAGATTGTTTTGTCATTTTCCATTGTTTCCCGAGGAATGGAATACATTAGCTAAGGAACTATTCAAGGGGGAGATGATCAGACCTGCACCAATGGCATGTAGACACAAAGTGAAAGAAACCATAGCTGTGAAACCAAGGTTGCTGATTCCACCAAGTTGTAGTGACTTCTAAGCCCTTTCTTGTAAATGTTGAGAACCTCGCCCACATAGAAGCATGTGGAGCTTTGAGCAATCAAAAAAGATCCATGGCCCATGGGATAAACACTGGAGACATTATGTGCAGACAAATTCAGGAGCTCTGAAACAGGGTTAACACAACATGCACCCTGGAAATCATTCACATACCTTTGGGTACAATGAGTTGCACAATTGCTCTTGCTGTACTCTGCCACCGCAATTCTCTTGCCTTCCTGATCTGCTCAAAAGTGCTGTCAAGGGCTTGGGTGATAGATACCCTGTGTGACACCTCTTGAATTGTCATCTTTGTGGCCCTATCGAGACTGCTTAGCATTCGTTGAAGAGCAAACTTGGGGTCTAGTTGAATGACTCGTTCTGAATGTAAGGTTGCTGCTGACTGATGCAAGAGTTGTTACATCCAAGCTCCTTAGTTCCAATATTGGCCCATGTCAACACTCAATGTGATGGACTGCCCCCACAAAGTGGAAAGACCCATCGAGGATGTGACAAAAGCTCTTCCGGGAACGAGGACACACACTGCATGCTCTATGTGAGTGAGAATTGTGATATCTGAAGAAGACAACTCACCGATGCAAGTATATATTCTTCCATTGTACCATACCCCTTTGACTTTGATCCCTTGACAATAGAAGCCATGATGCTGCGAAGGCATTGATGATGGTGCCTGGCCCAGGTATCTTCTGTCCACTATGGGCCAAGGTTGCAAGATCGGAGTGGATTATCTCTATGTTTTGAATGTGTCAAACCTGATATTTAATGTTTGGAGGAAGTTCTACCTCATGTAACAGAGGACTTATTCATCCAAACTTTGTGGCTTGGTCATCACCAGCCAACTTGGCTGTCACACCAGCCCATCTGAAATCTGCTATTGGCCAGACAGACATTGACCCCCCCAGGCTCTCAAATCTGCTATCACCGAACAGACCCTATTTCCTTTTTAGGGATTCCAATCTGCTATGAGCTGGACAAACATATGTGGGAGCTTCTGGGGCCCTACAACATCTCATTTATATTTTCGGAAACTTCAGGCACACAGAAGCCTTGCTTGCCTAGATAAGAAGATGAAACACGAGGCTGGTAATCCACAATTGTTTGTGCCACATGATCCTCATTCTGCATGGAAAGGGTTGTTCACTGGAAAGCATGTGGTTTCCATAGTGGCCTCACACTGTGGCTGAGAGTAGAAACAACTGCCTTCCTAAAGGAGACCAGGGGTCCATCTGTAATCCATACTAGTCAAGCAAAAATGCCACTTAGCCGATGTTTTTGGTCACACTAGCCATGCATGGATAGCAGCATTAATGACAGCAGCTATAAGTCGGTGATGCTTAAGCATTCATTTGAGACGCTTCCCAAGATGCCAGCTGCGGCTTAAATTCAAATTGGAATAGGTGATTGTGTTCCCCTCTTGGTTCAGCACTCAGCGCTCAGCCCCTGACTCTTGAGTTCAGCCAGCCTGATTCCATCAAGTGCCAGTAGGTTTATCCAGGAACATCCTGTTCTAAGTTATTGTGATTGGTTGTGGTGCATTGTACGACTCGGAGCTGAGTACCACAACCAGCTGAGAAATCAAGCGGCGACCCTCACTCAGGAGTCAAGTTCTGAAACATCATGCAAACATGTGTCCTTTCAACTTTGATGCCTGTCTCGCTTTTGTTCTATGTATTGGGTATCTCTCTCTTATTGTAAGGTAACTCCATAGGTGAGTTGACCCATGCAAGCACAGGCTGCAACTCAGCTAGGCCAGGGCGAAGCTCTGGTGTCCCCCTAGGCCGTGGTCCATAGACCTGTGGCAACCAATCAGAATGTATTTTTATCCCGCTTGATATTACCATGGCAAACACTGGTAATTAATTGTCCCGGGTAAGGGCTAAGGTGTGCTACCAAATTTGGTGCGAGCCAAAATAGGCAAGAGTTTCCATGGTGAGTTGTTCCTGCAATTACATAAATTATGGCAAGGTATTGTCTTGTTCCCAGAGGCTGACCTGTTTTAGTATACATTTGACACCACCATGACGCCTGAATTGCTGCATTAGTAAGACAAAAGAGCCCTGGGGGCGATAAATACATCTTAAGTGAGAGCAAACAGACACTAATCAACCAACACAACAAAGAAATCCGAGTAGTCGAACAACAAACTGCGAATGTCTACTACTGATGTTCCTTCAACGGAGAAGTCGTTGGAACGCTCCTTCGACCTCCGCATATGGTCTATTGACACCTCAGATTTGTTGTTCGGTCAGTCGCCTTGTTGCTCCATTGCTAATGCTGGTGTCTGATGTTGAGATTGGCGGTCCAGACATTCATATAGATCTGCGCAATGAGATTACAGTTTTGAAATTGTATTGGTGGATTGAACTCGTGTTCACCGCAGCTAACCCCTCTGAGGACCTTTCTTCGACTGAAAAGCAGGTTGTTGAACTCTACCAGGTTGAATTAAAACCTGTTGTTACGCCCATTGAAGATCCACTCTTACGCACATCGGGTGAATTCATTCAATCAGACCATCTGGGCATAGGTAGCTGTTCAAACTGTGCTCTCAGACTGAAACGACTCAAAACAACCAAAGGGGTTGAATCAAGTCTACACAAGAACCAGAGGTAAAGAGAAGAGTAAATGCTGAAGGTGCGAAGACACTACAGCGGAGAGCAAAGAGCAGTTGAAGAGGAAATCTCCAAGTGAACTAAACTGGGGATTTCCCAGTCAGTCCCTTGGGTTTATATAGTCCTACATCTATTTGTACATGTTTGTCCCTACTATGACTATAAGAGGAAAAGGTACATGGTACGATGTATGGTGTTTTTATGATTGGACGATAGCGAATATGAAATAGAGAGCTGTGCGCATAGCCTGGTGAAACAGGAGGTGGCAGCACAGGAATGTGAAACAAGGCGTAAGGCGTAACTGAAACGGAGATGAAACGTGAGAATGTAATTAGTCCATATGGGAATAGAGTGGAAGTGAGGTGGCGACTGTGGCAACGAACTGGAATACCACATGTCTGTGATCAGATATGATCATAAGATAAGATCCTGAAGAGATTAGATAAGATAGCATAGAGCGAGAAGAAATGGTTAAGTCCATGAATGTAGTGCGCCTTGTGAGGGCACCATAACACATCAAGGCTGATTCGCTCAAAAGACTCAACAACCAACACAAGGGTACCAATAATAGTACCAGAAGAAGAGGGTAAGGACTGTCAGATCTTCTCAAGATGAGAGGAATCTGACCGATCTGTCTAAGTCACAAGGGCAAGAAGAACACGAGGTATGTCATATCCACTTTGTGACTTACACGTGTTGATAAGTTATTTAGTGCCAAGAGTACACCTGCTCGCAAGCAATGCCTTCAGGTCGCAAAATACATACCCCGTGCATTTGATGCGTTTTGCGATCTGAATGAGGTAATTCAAGTTTGCTTGCTGATCAATCAAGCCGAGGAGCGTGAGGATGAGGATGAGGATGAAGAGACCGTTTTCCAGAAGCTGGCTCAGAGACTTCTCAGTAAGATGTTCGTGTTTTTTACTCACTGAGTGGATATATGCACATTAACTTCCATCTATAGTGACAAACAAACCCGTGAATGCTACACTTCAGCCCGAGCCCCGACCTGAGCCTGAGCCTGAGTTCCAGCCCTGGCCTCATCAGTTCTAGCCCCAAGGAAACTCAATCGTAGCCGACAAGTGGGAAACCTCTGAGACTTCTCATAGAGCTGACTCGGACAATGGTCCTTCATCAAACTCACCCACTTTATATCCGTCTACCCTCACCAGGAATGCATCTCCTGGTCCAGGACCATCAAGTTCAAAGAGAAAGCAGCAGGCGAAGGACCTCTTTGACAATGGAACCCCATTGACAGATCCTGAGCCAGAACAATCAGCAGAACCTCCTGCAAAAAAGAGGTGTGGGCGAGTCACGAGCGGGAAAGCATCCACTAAGCCCAAAAGCAGTTGCGTTCAGAAGAACAATAAGTAAGGTAGGTCGATTTTTCGTGATGGAACACCTCTGAGGCACTGACCATAACCAGACTTGTCGATTCCATGCTTTCAGTGCTCTCCAACGTTGTTATATACCACACTTGTACTTGTACGCATTTCTTTTACTTGAACTCGCACACTCTGTACTACATACCAGGACATCATGTGACAACGGTATACTTTCAATGATATATGTTTGAACTATAGATAATGAGTGATCTGAGTATATAATGAAACGACTCAAAACAACCAAGGAGTTGAATCAAGTCTACACAAGAACCAGAGGTAAAGAGAAGAGTAAATGCTGAAGGTGCGAAGGCACTACAGCGGCGAGCAGAGAGTAGTTGAAGAGGAAATCTCCAAGTGAACTAAACTGGGGGTTTCCCAGTCAGTCCCTTGGGGTTTATATAGTCCTACATCTATTTGTACATGTTTGTCCCTACTATAACTATAAGAGGAAAAGGTACATGGTACGATGTATGGTGTTTTTATGATTGGTCGATAAGGAATATGAAATAGGGAGCTGTGCGCATAGCCTGGTGAAACAGGAGGTGGCAGCACAGGAATGTGAAACAAGGCGTAAGGCGTAAATGAAGCGGAAATGAAACGTGAGAATATAATTAGTCCATATGGGGATAGAGTGGAAGTGAGGTGACGACTGTGGCAACGAACTGGAATGCCACATGTCTGTGATCAGATATGATCATAAGATAAGATCCTGAAGAGATTAGATAAGATAGCATAGAGCGAGAAGAAATGGTTAAGTCCATGAATGAAGCGCGTCTTGTGAGGGCACCGTAACACTACCCCCCTCCTATGGGTTGAGCACCCGAGCAACCTAAAATTCTTCTTCAGGTTGTTCCTCATCTCCTCCATCCTCGATGGCTTCAGCAGAGGCCACTGTTGGCGACGGGGGTGGAATAGACCCGTTAGTCGAAGCGTGGACACTGACTGGAAAGCCATAAGGCAGCGGAGGAATGAAGGGCGTATCGGGCATGGGAGAGATGAGAATGCGGGGTGGAATGGTGGTGGCTTGCATGGGCTCATTGATTGAGCGGGATGTTCATTGCTCCGGGTAGGAATAGAAGGTGAAGGAGTAGGCATGCAACGGTGCAGTGCCCCATCCCTGGTTCGCCGAGATGGAGCACTCAACAGAGCACCCTATCGCCTGTCCTTTGAAGGCGGGCCAGAACCGGAATACCCAGAAGACGACGAAACATCCGACACTGACAATGGGGGCGAGGAAAAAGAAAGGAATGAGAAGGTAGGTGGGATGAGCCCAGAGCAGGAACATCCCAAAGATGAACACCATAGTTTTAATTTTAAGGGCAGAAAGCCCAGTGGTGAGGTCGGAAACCAGTCCGACAGCGGTGCCGTAGAAAACGTCAAGAGCGTTGGTGATGGTGGCGGCCATTGTAGTGGATCGAAGAGTAAATGGGTGGGTGGTTGGGGAGAAAAGAAGGCGAGGGCAAAGTCCTTATATTTCGCTAGCCTCGAGATGACTAAGCGGTGGTGGTGGGAAATACACAGCCTCCTCCTGAAGTGGTTTGAACATGGTGAGAAATTCTACAGATCTCATGGAGATTGCCTGGGGTGCAGCCAGGTTTAAGTGGTGAAAGTCCGCTATGGCCTCTTGTGCATTTTCCAGATCCTCCAGGGTTTGCCATGTTCTATCTGTATCTTTGTATTCCTTCCAATGTACCAGATACTCAAGTTCTCCTCGTCGTAGACGGGAGTCCACAATGTAGTCGACCTCCCATTCATTGTCTCTGTCTTCGCGCACATGAACCGGTCCGGGACGTACAACCGGTTGACCCGGAAGGTGTTCCTTATAAGGTTTAATGCAACTGACATTGACTGTAGGGTGAATTTGAATTCCCCTGGGAAGGCAGAGAGTCACTGCATTAGGCCCTGCCAAAGCGGTGATCTCGTAAGGACCAATCCATCGTTCCGTAAGCTTCTTGGAAGTGTGTGTCAAACGCAAGTTCTCCATAGAAAGCCAGACTTTTTGCCCGACTTGGTAGTCAGGAGCATCGGATCACGACTTATCTGCGAGACGTTTCATTTTAGTTTGAGCTTCCATCAAGTTCCGTTTTACATCATCCAGGGTCTTGGCCATGGTATGTGTGAAGTCACGTGCAGCGGGAGCAATAGACTCTTTTTGGAGTTCTATTCCCATGGTTGGGTGATACGTGTGGGTAACTTCAAATGGTGATTTCTGTGTGGAAGCGTGCTTTTTGCTGTTTATGGAAAACTGGGCGATGGGTAACCAATCAACCCATTGATCTTGTTTTTCGAAGCAGAATGTTCGAAGGAACTTCTGAACTTCTT
>JBBPJZ010000754.1:0-13919 GCA_038089015.1 Chalciporus aff. trinitensis | reverse complement strand
GAGTTGGTATTCCCCGTGGACGTTCCGCAGCTTGTGGCGTTTGACTGCCTCAAAGCTACATGACGGAGAGAGAAACTCCTCAGTGTTTGCGAGTGTGAGATCGCCGACCTCATCGTCGTCATCTGTCCGCCGAGAACAACGGACTGTATAGTGAGCTGCTCCACATGACTTGCCATGACGGGCGAAGAGGTCGGCGTATATCCATCCGATGACGCCAGAATCTTCATCTACGACCTCTAGTTTGTGAACATCTGAATGCCAGACCTCACCAGAAGCTACTCCAGCTGGCCGTAGGGAGATACCATAAAGATGCTTGAAGAGCCGCGAGAGACCCATAAATACGCGTCCAAGGGAGAGGGGGGGTAATGGAACGGGTGGCTCTGGTGGCTCCGGCGGGCAATAAAATGATCTATCCCAAGCTTGAATAATAGGAAGTGTATGCGTGTTGAGATGTGCTTGTTTCCGTAGTCGTAGTGTATGCAATGCGCTGCGAGCATGGATTGCTGTCCGGTCTAAAATTGTATCCAAGAATTGATGAACGTTTTCTGGAGTGATAAGTGGTATTAGGCAGCTTTGTAGAATACTTGTCAAACACGACGTACCTGGAGTTTTCGCCATCTTGTCGTTGAGTGTCATGCCGGCATAGCTATCCCACCCCACCAGGCGGGCCAGTTTAGCGCGAGCATGCAAGAGTTGCTCTAAGCATTCTATTTGTCGCTGGCTGCTATTATGCGAGGCCATGTAGAGTTTTTGTCGAGGGGATTCGTTTGGGGCAGATGTCATGATCATGTATGCTTGATGTGAGCCAGGATATACAAGAAGACTCTTCTGAGTGGACCATGCCTGACGACGAAGTCTTGCGCCCATCCCCTGGTCTTTCAGTCCATCCAGCTCCGATGGCTCGATTACGGCTGGGGGCCGAGGTGCGGATGCCTGGGTGACGAACTCGTGACCAAGAGTGAGGATTTCGGAGGAGAGGGAGACAAATTGTTCTCGCTGTTCCGGTGGTAGCTTGATGGCAGATTTCTCAAAGTCTCTCCAAAAGATCAAGGCTGTTTGATAGGCTTCCGGACTGAGAGATTGGACAACCTCGGGGTCATGAAGAACCACGCGGAGGATCTACAATGACGTGTTAGCAGCCACAAGCGACATACAAGAGAAACTCACCTCATACAGACCGACATGTGTGTTGAGAATATTCATGTACTCGCAAAGCCTCTCGTAGCATTCGTTGGCACACCGAACCCATTCAGGATCTGGATGCGCGTTTCGGAGAAGCTCTGCAAGGTCAATAACACCGCATAGTAGGTCGCTGAGCCTGTCCAGGTTCTTGACGACTTTGAACAATTCACTGCGTGACTGGTTGGCGGCAAGGATACGCTCCGTCAATAACTGAGCGCGCAGAAGAGTCGACTCGGCTAGTGTGCTGAAGGCTGCAGGGGTCTTCAGCTCCGGATGTTGAAAGATGCCAGACACGGATAGAGGGCTGTGCTGTGCGCCATGTTGTGGTTGGTCGAATAGCGAGACGAGCTCCGTGTCATCAGACGAAGGAGGGATTGTCACTGATGTAGACGCTCGGCGGAGGGTGGAGGGGAGGATGCGAGACCGAGGAAGACCACGAAAGCTGCGGTTCAAACGAGATGTGCTGCACAGGGCATTCTCTGCGAGTCGGGCAATCATCAGGACCCAGTGCAATGACAAGAAGTAGCGGTAGGGGAAAAGTATGGCGAGTCGGCGACCCTCGAAGTCACGAGCTAAAATATCAATGAATAGCCCAACTAGTCCATCCAATCCGAATATTACCCATTAGGAAAATCACAGTGGCATGACAGCTCGGTAGCGACGATGTCTTGCTTCGAAAACATATACACAGTCAAGTGTATCAACCGCACCAAGTCCACACTAGGTAGTACTTACAGCTATTGATCGCGCATTCACTGGATGAGAACAGCCGCCCGTCATCCACCTTTATCAAGTCTTGCTTTTTTTATTCACAGATCGTCCAATCCAAAATATTCAAAACTGTGATTCGAATGATGATGCTAGTAGACTAGGCCGAAATGTATGCCGAGAATAAATGTGATGTTAGAATATGCTGTTTCAACCAATGCTAGTAGATGGTATGAAATGTGAACCGTAATCTTGATAAGAAAAGAAAAAAAGAACACGATGCTAGGGTGAGGTAAAAACAAACCAATACTCAGATACCATCAATGAGCCACACCCTCCCCCAGAAGTGGGGGCAACTGGTCGTTCACCTGACTGTCCACGTCCATTCGTCCGTCAACTGCGTGCTCCGAAGACCACCGGTCATTGGCAGGGCCGCTCCCATTGTGTCCGTTTCCATTTGTTGCTACCAAGGCTGTGCCGGGCACAGCTGGTGACCCGCCGCCACCGTATGGGGTGACGGGCTCGACCGCATAGTACCAAAACCTGCTTTTCTTCTTCCCGTTCATTTGTTCTCCGGAGACCTTGTTGGGTTTGATGGCGACTGCACCGTGCTTTTTGGTCTGCAAATCAACATCAGGCTCAACCAGTGCTGAGCCGGAACTCGTGGTGCTTTCCTCCGTCCGTGCGCGTTTCGGCGGGCGATCCAGTTGCATTTCTTCAGGAGCGCCTAACCGACTTGATCGCCTCTCCCCCTTCCATTCCGGTACCATTAATTCAGGTGAAACCCGTTTCCCTTTGGTGGTCCTTGCGGATCGCCGCTGTGGAGGTATCGCAGCCGCTCGACGTCTTCCTCGAGTTTCCGGGCGGGAGTCAAGGAAATCGTCATGGCCAAATGCATCCCCGTCATCATTTTCATCCTCAAATTTATAATCATCGGTGTCATCCTTATTTTCGGAAATTAAATCAGTAATAAGGACTTTACGAACTGGTACAAGTGGCTTACCTCGCCACTCTCCACGTCATTGTACACGTAGTCTGGACGTCGTGTTTGACGTCGTGTACGTGTCTCCCTAAGCTCAGCCTGGGCCAGAAAGATATGTTTCTGTTCGATCTTCCGACGAACCCTTTGCACACGCTACATGTCGCGTCAGCGTCACGTCCATGCAATGGTGTGCTATCTACCCTTGTCTACCAAGTGAGAGAGAGTGGGGCACGACTCACCGCTAGTTCGGAGTTAATAACGTCAATCCGACTCTCAAGCACTTGTATTAACGCCAGGTGGGCTTGCTCAATCTTATTTTTCTTGTCACCCTGGGGCGCACTGGCCTTGAGGCTGTCAATGAGTGCTAGGTACTCCTCGCGACTGGAGGAAGCAGTCTGGAATGTCGCCGTGATTTTCCAGGGGTTAGTCGATACATATATCCGCGGTGAATCTAAGATAGATCAGAACGGCAGTCAGCGGGAATCCATAAAGGACGGCTAAAGCCGGATATCAAGGGGTCCAAAAATGCGCCCTCCCACCAAATACACGCAAATACGAAGTGGGGTGAGGACAAAGTAAATGAAAGACACACGAACCATCCGCAACCCAGTAGCGTTTTCGTGAACTATCTTGTCCCAGTGGAACAAGCTGTAGGTTCTCTTGGCTTCTTGCATCCGAGGCGTCCGGAGGGGCATTCACTAGGTCTTTTTTCTTGTGTTTGTATTGCAACACGCCCCAGGCGCGATCGATGATGCCCTTAACCTCCGTAGAGTGCGTTAGTTGCAAATCAACGAGCAGGCGTAAGGTTTTGAGCTGTTCCCGACATATTGTGACGCGTTTAGGGGGCATTTCGCAGGATTACGAGAACACACCCACTTTCAGGTCCCAATCAGCGGCGAAAAACCCGCCCTCCAATGTGGCGAAGGGGTCCACGTTTGCTCTGAACTCGTCATTCCAGAAGACGGTTCTCTCCGACGTTTTGAATGTGTCCGCAAGAACATTAGAGAGTGTGGATGATATTTGATCCACGCTGGAAAGACCCCGAAACGTTCTTCACGGCCTGCATGATCGATATTATCGTGCTTACCTCAAATTACGCGTTTGGGGACGCAGATTTAGTATAAACTGTTGGAGTATTTTGGAAAGTATAGGGTCTGGTCCCGGCATCAAGAGGGCGTTTTCGAAGCTACCATCGGAGAAAATCGAGAGTTGTGGCAACTGTATCAGGGTACGTATCAAGTGAATGGGCACTTACTCCGTCGGTGTTTCCAACCCCTCCACCTTACCACAAAGAGTGGTGAACTTGCATATAAAGGAGTATACGTAGAGTGACTCCCATCTATCTGCGGGATGTTGGGCATCTGATGGTGGACAAACGTGTCCCTTCTTCTCAGACTGCTGTGTGGCAGACATGATGCAGTCCAGTGGAGGTGAAGGAAAAGGGTCAAGAGTGGTGGCGGACTTATGAGCCGTTCATCCGTAATTACCTGAATCAAAGCCAGCACAACAAATATTTCACAATATGTACATGACCCCTGGACCTTTCCGAATATCTTACATTTGTCGGGAATGACAGAATACATGAGTAGGAGAGGATATAACAACCACCAGCAGGATGGCATAATAGATAGCATCTTGGAACCATGGGACATCGTAATCCAAGCCAACGAGGCGCTCGACGCGATTTACACGGATGTTATCCTGGCCCAACCTGTGGAAATGCCGTGAGACCCTGCACGGACCATAAATTTCACAAACATACCTTTGGAATGTCATGGTGCTCGCTTAGCGCTTCCAACTTGGCGTTGAGCTCATTGACGCGATCCTTGTGCGTTTTATGTGCCATCTTGCTCACTTTGCCTAAGAGCTAGAAATTCCGTTGAGAAGACGAGAAAAAGATGGATTGGAAGCTCACTCTTCGGCGCTGCGCTTCCTCGAACCGCCTCTCGGCATCTGTTTTCCTATCGTTTCCATTTGCGAGGGACGGAGAGCCGCGGTTGCTACCGGACGCGGAACCAGGGGTAGGATCGATATCTTCGGTTTGTAAAAGCTCTTTTACTCGCTCGCGATCCTGCTCCTTTCCATCGTCAAGATTCGATTTTGACTTTGATTTCTTCTTCCTGAAGAGATGAGAAACTGAAACATGGGATTGAGTAGATAATGGCATACTTTTTTACTATCCCTCCCTCCGCGACGCCGCCCTTGAGCTTGAGTGAACCCCCTGGACGGAAGTCATAGTCGGCCATGGACGAGCAGATGATGGAATGGAGGAGAGAGGGTCTGCTGACGTAACGATACCTTCAAGTCTTTGGAATAAACATGGCCAAATCACGACCTAATCCTAGCCAAGACTTGAAGAGAACGCTGGAAAGTGAAGGCAGTGACGCGCCATTCCCTAGTCTAACGTTCCATGTTCCATTAGTTTCGAAATGGCCATCCTCTCAACACCGTTCCAATATCTCACTTCAATACCCCCAGTCACGCGCGGATTCGCAGCTGCAACCATCGCAGCAACTTCTCTCTATTTCTGGATCTGCTGGAACACGGGAGAGACATACATACCATGGCTAACCCTCGTGCCAGGCTCCAGTTTCTTCTACCCCTGGACATTCGCCACCTCTGCCCTGGTAGAAGTCACTATCATCGAGGTATGTTACCGTTCATATCCTCGGATCCTTCGATGCTCATACTCTCAAGCTATTCGTGACGATAGCTGTAATACCAGCTTCGTTACGGTACTTTGAACGACTGTGGGGCACAGTAGAAATGTTGAAGTTTATTGTCGTCTGCGTAACGATGCCAAATCTCATCGCGTTTGCCTTCAACTGGATCGAATTCAGCGTGACAAGAAACGCGGACCTGTTCTTGTACGAGATCGTAAAGTCGTCTTCCTTCACTTCTTAGACAATTCGCAGGTATGGCATGCAATATCACGGCCAAATGGCGCTGTTAATCAGCGTATTGGTTGCGTTCACACAACTGATACCGGAACATCAAGTACAACTCTTTGGCCTTTTCAGGGTTCGTGTCAAGGTATGTCCTTCTCTGCCCAACGCACTTCGTGTATTCATACCCCCAATCCAGACGCTACCGATGGCATATCTGACCTTTTCAACCATCCTGACGATTCTCGGGTTCCAGTGCCCATACATCGTCATCCAATTTGGCTGGTTTGTCTCATGGATATATCTGCGGTTTTACAAGCGCAACCCAGATATTGGGAACGGCACCAGCACGTATGGAGACAGGAGCGAGACTTTCTCTCTCACAAGTTGGTTCCCTCCTTTCCTCCAGTGAGTCCAGTCAATCTCCACATCGTAGATCCACCTAGAATAACACACCCAGTCCCGCTCTATTGACACTCGGAGGTTTCGTGTACAACATGGCAGCACGATTCCATCTTATTCCTGGCTCTGTACCCAATGATATCGAGTCTGGCTATGGCCTCCACCCTGGTGCTGCTCGAGCTGAAGCTGAGCGACGACGGTACGTGAACATGTTTCCGCTTGATGGTAAAGAATTAATGACACATTCGATCCTATGTTCAGTACACTCGCCCTCAAAGCACTTGATCAGCGGCTAGCGAACTCATCTACCAACCCTTCTGTTCAGAATGGGCCTTCCACCGCTCAGTCGCCACGATCTTCTGTGGCTACCCCCGCGGCGCCTTCAACTGATAGAAAACCCAGTCCAGTTGAGGTGGACGTAGCAGAAACAGAAAGAAGAACTGAAAACGAGAGATGATAATGTACCTCTCCAAGATTGTTGTTATCTTTCATGGCTTGCACAATACATTATCCCATGCCTGTGTTATTTCATTACGTAATCAGGCTAGCCAAGTCTCGCCGCGACGTGTCGTGCATCTCCGCGTATCTGAACTTAGCATGGCTCGCCGACCATCCACCGTGTCGGTCGTTTCATTGGGATCTTCCAAAGTATCATTGGACACCCTGCGGTCTCCAGGTGTAGCGTCTGCTCATCTTCCTAATCCCATTACAGCCAAGTTACCCCACACCCCCTCACAGAATGGCGGTTTGACCTCGAGTAAAACGCAAGACGACGTCGTAGACATAGATCCAGATGAACTCTTTACGAAGTATACCATCGCCGAAGTCAAGGCGAGACAGGCCCAGCTCAGGTATTACGCGGCTTGCGTATGTTGTGTAAAATGAGAGCGTGCTAATCGTATTTCTACTAGAGCCGAAGCCGAGGCAAAGCAAGAGGACCTTCGAGTTATGGTCGGGTGCGTGAAAGTACTCTGAACATATCATATAGTTTGACGGTACCTGGGAAGCGTAGGGAACGATACCGCGATCTCCTACACGCCTCGTCCTCGATCATTTCCATTGCAACATCCGCAAAACGCGTGCAAGAAGCATTAGAGGAAACGCGAGCTGCCATTAAGTCACAACGAGTCCCAAATGTGCAGAATCACGTCTCGCAAAGCGGCAAAGACGGTAAGGAACTCATACTTCTGGGCCACCCGTGTTTCTTACACTGCGAGCGCTTAGATTCGCACCTGGAGATGCTCCAGATGCTTTCAGCGTATATAAAACTGCTTCTAGATGCACCTGAGCACCTGTGGCGGCTGATCGAACGTGAAAAGTATTTTCAAGCTGCTTGGCTGTTTCTCCTCGCGCGAGTCGTTCACCGAGCTTTAATACGAGACGATACTCAAGACGATGAAAGCTGGAAGCACCATGGAATTGATGCTATGGTTAGTTGCTGGCTCCGAGTAGACCGAAATATCCTAACCAGTCGTTCGCAGGAGCAATTCCCTTTGATTCAACGCCAGTGGGAGACAGTATCCCATTTTCGAACTCAAATAATACACAGGGCGACGCTATCGCTGAGATTGCATGACAAGCCATCCGAGGTTGGTCCACTCCCTTCTTCCATATCGTGCGCTGTACCTTGGTTTTGTCAGGAAACCTGCGCTACCCTGTTGACGCTTCATATTCTCGACTCACGACCGCTTACGGAGACCTTGACTATTTATCTTTCTCAACGTACAAGATCCTTAAATGCACTGCTCACGAAGGGGCTCGACCTCTCTGGACAGCCTACCGGCAACCCGCCGGTCATCCGGCTGAATGGACGTTCCCCCGAGGCACAAACTTCGGCAAAGACCACGAAGTCGTCCGCGAAAACCCTCGCCTTAGCCGTGAAAACATCGACGCAAGCAACTTTGGAGGCAATTACACGCACGCTATGCACTGCGCGGGAAGTTTTTGGCACCGCTTCATCAGCACCATCTCTGGCAAGAAGAGTGTTGGACAGCGTACAGACTGAACCGTCATCTGCATCTGCATCGTCTTCCAAACTTCCTCCTGAGCTTCTCCTGAGCACACAAGCGGTTTTGAATGCCCTCCCATCGTCTACCTATGTTTCCCTTCTCCCTGCGAACATTCGATCTTATCGACCCTTTGTTGACCTGTCATCCACGTCATCTTCGCTCTCCGAGGAATTTTTGCAGGATAAACTGAGCGGTTGGTTCGACCAAGCGGCAGGGAGCCTTCGTGTCGCATTTGACAAGTGGTTCGCATCACTCGATGCAGTTAGTGCCGTTTGGAAAGTCCGGTCATCCTTGCGCGAGTGGATTGTCCACACGGGACTCCAGGCATCCGAATCAGCCCATCTTACCCGGCTCCTGGATGAAACCTCCAGCATGCGGATTACGGATATTTGGAAGGCTGCACTTGGAGGCGCAGAAACAGGGTTCATCCAAACCCTTGCATCCCTAGGATCCGGCAACGTGGAGGGTATGGAAGTTTTCTGATTATACATAACCCAATACTCACGTCATACAGACTCATTCTCGCCCATTTGCAGCCTTTACCGATCAGCACCGGTTCCCCAACCAAGTAGCGGATCTTCCTCTTTCGACAACATGTTCCGTACATACAGAACGACAATGAGTCAGCGACTTGATGGGAGGACACCATTACTTGATAAAACGTTGCGAACCTTGGAAGACGCCGCTGCTTCGGTGCAGAATGATCTGACGAGAATGTCTGCAGAGGGTGATAGTAGCCAGTACGTCGTTCGCGAAACTTCATGTGATTCTCACACTCAGAGCGTGTTGTAGGTGTTTGATCACCGAGTTGACCGAAGCGTACCAACCTGCGGCCCAGACGTTATGCCTCAGGGTCGTTTCAGCTCTCACTACGTCTGCTGATGAACTCATGGCAAACCCAGGTTGGTGAGATATTCTGCAATACCTCCATATTTAACTTCTTTTGCAAAGGCGAAATGGTGCACACACTAGTCTTCTATGCTCATGTAGCGAACGAGCTTTCGTCGTCGTCTTTTGTGCAGAATATTGGGGGTGGACAGTCAACGGCAATGAGTAAGAGTCTGATATTGATCGCTTCCGTGCGATGTGCGTTAACCATATCTCCAAGCCTTCCGAGAACAAATGCGTGGGTTGTTTCAACGAATAATGACGTGCTGGGAAGAACGCGTCATTTCGAAGTTGGTGCCAAACTACATCCAACATCTAGGGATGTGGCCTACACATAATGGTATGCTTCTTGTTGATCATCGCCTCTCTTGCTCATCCGGTTAAAGGGGCTATTTACACGCATCCATCTCCGCCGATGATGCAATGCCTATACTCACTTTCTTCCTCGATACATGACCTAGGCATGAGTCATCATCGGTCATATTTAATGATCTTAGCCCAGACAATGATCTCGAAGTTTTCCGCCGCTCTTGTCACAGCCGTCGAAGACGGAGATTCTCCGGGTAGTGTCCAGACCCTATACGACCTGACATTCCTTTGCCTCATCGCGTCAAAGTGGCGAAATATGGAAACAACGAAACTGGAAAAGGCAATCAAGCAAGTGCGATCGCATGTACGTTTCGTCTGCTTCTGCGCGAGATGCTCCACTGACGTGTTTTAGTTACCTGACGCTTCGAAGCATGACCCCAACCGAAGTGCGTCTGAATGGCTCGTGAGGACACAGATGCTTAACTCTGCACTCCTGCCACCTCCTGCGGCGCCAGAAAAGACCGTCAGCGGAGATGGAGACAAAGTGTCTGCTGTCCTCGCATATGGTGTGCCTGTGGTAGATCCCCAATTTGTTCCCGCTATCGAACTTGCTCCGTCATCGCTACGATTCCCTCTTTTGCTCGTCGATGCTCGATGAGGGAGTAAATTCAACCCTCCGTCTTGCCTCGTTATGGTTCATTTATTTATACGCAAAACATCAAATGCACATTCTTGTGGTCATATATTCCCATTTTTAGGCCACCCGATCGAGAAGTGAAGCTTAATATTTCCGGGTAATCTGCCCGTTACCGGTTTTGCGATCTACGATGATAGAGTGATATATCCTATCGTGGTGATTCAGGACAAACAGGTACGTGCAGCCAACATGTGTTAGGAACCACTTTAATACACTTCCTGCGGGCGTCGGAGACTGGCGCGTGCCCTGCAGTGTGCAGCCTGCTGTGAACATTTCCTCACGGAGTTGTATGTCATGCCAGCGGGTCAGCTTGCTTAAATGCCGATCTCATCGACTTCCTCAGCATACTTATGATTTTACATTCATTCCACCTAGTATTCCTTCCCGTCCATTGACTCCATGATTCTCATCCCTGCCGTGAAAATGTCAAATCTGACAGGTATTTCTTCGAGGTTGCTCATAAGTCCTTATGGTTGTAACTCGAAACAGAAAACCTACGCCCTCCAGATCTACAACACTTGACCTCCGTATACCTTGGTCTTCTCATTGTCGGAGGACAGATTGGGCTCCCGATCATAGTCTTCACCGCCTTGACGTTCAAGAAGGTGACCTGGCACCCAACCGTCGTCAACTTTTGCATCACTTGGATCCTATACTCGATTATCTACTGTCTGTAGTGAGTAACAGGTCCTCATGAGGAGAGATGAAAGCTCATAGAGGTGGGATAGCTTATATTCTGGGGCCCGGGCTAGCCAAACCGATCCACATCGAAAGTTGTGTTCGGTACAAGCCTGCATGATTCATGGGGCAGCTCCAATGTACGTCAGATCTCTGTCTGCCACAAAGGTAACAACTCAAATAAACTCGCGGTATCATCGTCAGGGCAGTGATCGCTTGCCTAACGATTGTTCTTCATGTGAGTGAGGGAGGCATCCTTCCGCTGTGAGGTGGACCTAATTCGCTTCCATAGACATGGACGACTGTGCAGCAGTTGCAGTGCGTCGTTCTAAACTACATTCCTCGAGTGGTGCAGATGCTTCTGGTACTTGGCTGTTCGTGTGGGAACCACCAGTGCTCACGCCCTCACGTTTCATCCCAGATACTCGGCACCCCATATTTAGTTTTCCTTGCCTTTTCAGTACACGCGGGGACGGTGAGTGTCCACATGCCCATCCTAGCTTCCTTCATTAAACCTTGGAGGGACATGTCCATAGTTAGTGCTTTCACAGCCTGAGGCTGTTTTTTCGAATGGGCTATATTGCATCATCCACGTTGAACAGTCGTAAGTCCCCAATAGTAGTTAGTTTCCCCGGGCCTTGCTGACCGCTTTTACGTCCAGAGAAGTTGTTGTCCCATCCTTTTGTGCTGCAGTTTCGGCGGTAATCCTTGCTATGGAAGGTATGTCCCAAGACGCGTATAGCAGTCGATTCCTGGAATCCTGTATTCTGATCCACACAGTTATCATCTCCATTCAATACTACCGTCAATGGCGAATCATCAAAAGGGCATTCCCCCTTGTCACTCGGAGACCGTCCCGCTCACTCTGTTTTCGAATTGGCCTTTTCTGTCTCTATTCCTGTGTCACTTTGACGTAAGTTTATCCATGGATTGCTCTGGCCACCAACCCTGACAGACGGCGAAAGTTCCGCCATACTCTTCCTGAGTGCACAGCAAACCGAGGTCACATACATACTTCCGGCTGCTCGTAAGTGCGGGTGCATGTATAGGCCATTCGTGTCACTTATTCCACTGCAGTTCCCTTGGGGTCACTTATCGTTTTCGGCTTGCAAAAGGTACGTCGGACACGCCCTCATACACACATGCTGAGATAAGTTTGAATGGCAGGACGTGATATCCTCCTGGACCAGTGCACTTCGTGGGCGAAAGCCATCTGGATCATCCTCTGAAATAGAGGTACCGAGCGCTAGACCAGTCCAAAGACGCGATTCCATGTTGAACCCCTTTGGATTCCACGACACGATATTAAGAGACCCGGCAATACCGGTATGAGGTGTTTGTCCCAACACAGATTGTCGTTTGGTAAAGTGACGGACACAGGACCTCGTTGTGCTCATCGGGCGACCACCCACAGACAATGGTCACGATTTCGCCCACAGGCCAAGCGGAGAATCCGAGGAGATCAGTCCCTGTTGACGAAGCGAAGGAGAGAAGTACAAGGGATCGTATGCTCTAGGTCTGAGACACGAGACATGGTGGATTAATGGCGAATAGACTATGCACCACCACTATTTATGACAAGTTAGTATGATAGCTAATCATTAATGTTGATAGAGTACGCACACAAGTATGTTATTTCTGAAAGAATGACGTGTCAGAATAATGTGGGGTGTTGTGAGGATGGTCGTACTCACATTGGGATGTGGATGAGTTTGACAACGTAACCAATGAAGCCCATGACAGCAAAACCAATTGCGACTGCTCTGCAAATTTGGATGAACTCTGGAGATAGCATTTGAACAAGATGTCTCTGAAAAGATGGCTAACACCGTACCCTTTTGCGAAGGCTTCGTGCAACGAGTCAAGAACTGTGCATACGGTCAGCGGGTTCTTGCAAAAGTAATGTAAAGAGACAGACCTGGTTCCCATCCCTGACGAATTCTTGGGGAAGCTCCATGAACTCCTTGATTTTTTCAGACATGTTGTGGTTTGAGTAAACGTTTGAACTTGGCGGTCTCAAGCAGACGTGTCCTAATGAATGCGGCTTCCCACGATTTTTGTCTCAAGCCTCCGGGCACTCATCAAGCAAGGTAAGGTTGCTACTCAACTTCAGACCAGTCTTGCGTACTAAAGAAATCGTACCAGTGAGCTGTGGGACGCGTAGACGAACCTCTGAGCGCATGAATGTCCCTTTCCCGCGCTTCTTCTCAGCTAGAACGTCTCGCGATCAGCGTTCACCGTTCTGCTGCTCTCCGTTCGACTGCATTCAGAGCCAGACATCACGCAACTATCTCCCCAGACATCAGGAAATGGCTCTCCACGACCCATACCAGATCCACGTCCCGCTCTACGTCCTCAGCCAACCATTCCGGTGACCGGTCGCGATCTCCGTCCAATACACTCACCTTCATTCACTCCCGTATCAAAGGGATCCTCAACTCTTTGCCCGAAACACCCACGGACAAACCTGCGTTGTCAAGTGATGAAGTCCTACGCGTCCTCAGCTCGCTTACAGCTTCCTCACGACCGCACGACCTGGCATTGATGGAGAAGATACTTGGTCAACTGACTCCCCTCTGCGGTCTTTCCGTCAATGCGGACATTCACAGTCACATCTTACGAGGGTTGATGAAGAACGGCAACCTCCAGACTGTTCTCAACTGGCTCAGCCACATGCAAGAAAAGCCGGGTCACATCCGACCCCATCTCGAGCACTGGCACACCTTCCTAAACCACTGTGCGGATACCGGTCAACCTAAAATGATCCGACACGCCATGTCGCAAATGGCTCACTCTGGGCGAAAACCAAACAACAGTACCTTCAGTATATTCTTCAGGGCGTTGTTCAACTCGGGAGCTACCGTTGGCGAGTTTTATAGCGCCTTCGATCGAATAGAGGGCTATGCCTTCCGATATGACCCAAGCCTCGCCGACATGCTTTTCGAAGGCTTCATGAAGCTGAAGGAACCCGAGCAGGCTGCTGCGGTGAAGGAGGAGTTCGCGAGACGCTTCAGTAAACGTGTCGTCGAGTCCACGGCTGAGCAAGTAGAGTGGGAGGAGCAATTGGAGAACGAGGTTCAGAATTGTGGACTGGCATCGGGGATCACGCTCTGTGACGAGTTGGGAAGGGAGGGGTACAAGGTCACGCCTCATACGATGAGCGTAATGCTGCGCTCTAG
>JBBPJZ010000753.1:0-13920 GCA_038089015.1 Chalciporus aff. trinitensis | reverse complement strand
GAACCCTGAGCTGACCCGGAATTGGTGGAAGGAGCTGAACGCCCAGAAGTAGATGCTGATAGGCGTCCGACCCACGGAAGTAGGTCCGCAGAAATGCCCAATACACCACTCCAGGTAGCCTTCACGCGTCCTTTGTGCCACAGAGCGTGTTCTTCCTCTTCCCCTTCAGGAGGCCGACCCTCAAGACCCCAGTTGTCCTCCCCAAAGTACCTAGGCAGGGCGCCACCCAGATGCGCGCCAACGCCTCTGCTATATCGGCTGTCATCCACATTCGCAATAGCTCGGTAGCCTTCTTGACCTTCCTGTGCGAACCCACCTCCAAACATGAATTCGCGTTCACCGTTCGGTAGTCGCGTGAGATAATCAAAGCCAACGGGTCTTTCGTAGAAAACGAATGACCGTTGTAGGGTTTCCGGTGGTACAGACTGCCCTGGACGTTGCGATGTCATGTTTGCGAGGAAGGGGATAATTTTGCCGCGCATAGGTTCCAACAGATGCGAAGTCCAACCGTTGGTTGCGTGGATCACATGAGGGGTTTTCACTCGCCCCTTTGACGAAGCAACGACGGTGTACAGACCTTCCGAGGCGGATATAGAGGTGCATGCGGTATTCGTGCACAGGAAGAAGCTACAGTTACGTTATGAATCTGATCTTTGTCAAGTCTCCTTGTCAACATACCTGTCCGGAAACCGTTCCATCAATTTTGAAAGGACACCGGTTACGAAGTTGTACGGATGCATGGCTCCCGCCCCTGATGCAATACATCCGACAGTGTCAGAAGCTAATTTGTATTTCTACAACCAGTTCGTAAGCAGGTCGCTCAAAGAATACGTGAGTCGCACCTCTATTGCTTCTGCCGATTTGTAGACACGATGGTGGGAAGCTTCAAATGGCAAATCTCGCTGATAACGCTCTACTTTGGCTCTTGCCTTTGCAAAAAGTTCTTCATCGTAAAAAGTATCTACGGCCTCAACTTCCCGCCATTGGGACTGCTCGAGGATACCTTCCTCGTCTGCAACACGCCTGATCTCTTGAAGATGGGCGAGACGGAATTTAATCACCTTTTGAGCGATGACATCTCCGTGATCCCTTTTCAGGGATTCATAATCGTGGTACAGAGGTGGAGAAATATGACCTCCATTCCTATGCCGTGAAACATATGGCTTGAACGAGTTTCGACTCGTTGAGAAACTGTAGATAGACACACCTTCCGGTCGCACCTGAACAAGCATCCCTGGCTTCGAGCATGAGTACCACGGGTGTCTTTCCTTCCGAATGGGCTCTGTCTAATATTGTCTTCGCTACAGAAGTACCAGTGATTCCTGAACCAATGATGACCACGTCCGCATACGACGGGGGCTCAGAACAATGGCGTGAGATAGGAGAAGGAGGAAACATCCAGAACGAACGCGTCGGGTTATCCACTGGTAATCCAGGTGACAACTCAATACGTTGCTTTATTGACTGAAAAGCGTGTAAATTGTCGAGAAACTCTGTGAATGCATGTCGGATCAGTGAGACTGTGTTACCCATTGCCAGTGCTAGTTGTGGTTAGAGAAAAAGGGTCAAACTCTGATTAGGATTTGACATTAACAAAGCACAGCCACTCAGAACTGATGTTGGATCTGCACGAGGTGGACACGTTGCATCGATGCCCCAGGGGGTATGTATGCCTCGAGGGCAGAGGGCAGTCGATTCGGTCGACTTGCTCCTCTTCACTGACCACCAATGTTATACGCCAACAGAGACAGAGACCACCTCTCAGGTTGGAACCAGAGTACTACGAGACTTCCTTCCAGGGGAGAGTACGAGGAAGACGAAGCATACTATAGCCCTTCCTATCCCAGAACCTCCCCACCCCCAGCTTCAGGGCCATTTAATGGCTCTGTGAGGAGACGACAAGCTCCTCTACCCCAGGACTACGCAGGCCCTGGACCCCAATCATACTACCCCAGATTTGAACGTGATGGATGGCCCACGCCAGGCCCTGCACCAGATAATTTACCCCCCGGGGCCCCTCGACGTCAGCCCTCCACTTCTATGAATACGCCAGATTATGGCGCACGCTCGCGAAGCCGTCGCAATAGCTCTGCGACAAAGCCGGTTCGAAGCATGTCATCCAATGGCGCGCCCCTTGCGACAGCCCCTCCCTTGCAGCAGCCCAGCCTCGTTGAACGGGAAGCCTTGGCGCGTCAACGTCTTCAGGACACATTTGACGCATACGTTCTCAACTCCTTGCCGGCATACCTTCTTCGTATCAGCGACATGACACTCATAGCTCGGACCGAGATATGGGAGGCATTGAAGCCACGTATAGAAGGTCTCACGGATGCACAGATCGCGAAGTTGCTACTTGAACAAGACGAGGAAGCTAGAAAGCTAGGGGTGTCAGTGGTAGATCCAGAAGTACAGGCTCCCTTCGTAAGACCTTTTCGAACCCCACTTATATACGCTGACATTGAAATTTGAAGAACAACTACGTTCGGTCCCTGGTCACCTTTGCCATCCTTTCTCATCGCTGGGGTAACGGCGAACCATCGTTCCAAGATCTGCCAAGCAGGAAGTTGCAAGTCAGCAGAAAGACGGCACCGTCTGGTCCAGGCTATCAAAAACTAGTCAAATTCTGCGACAAAGCACGGGTTGATTACGGGTGCGAGTACGTCTGGCTGGACACGTGCTGCATAAACAGGGAGAATAGCGCAGAAGTCGAAGAAGCCGTCTTGTCGGTCCCTGTTCGGTACTCGGAGGCCAGCATTTGTATCGTTCATCTCGGCAATTCCGTCACGCTGGAGGACTTCAAGTCGGAACCATGGTTCACCAGAGGGTGGACCTTGGAGGAACTCCTGCTTTCGCGCAAGGTCCGCTTTTATGGCCGGGATTGGTCTGCGATCTGTCCCGCCACTCCGGAGAGTCGGAGAGAAGAACGTACTTCAAAAGAGAGTCGGGAGGTAGTGCGGATAAACGACAAAGACAACGAGTCGGTCGTCGCCGCCATCAGCAAAGCCACAGGTATCCCAGAAGCTGACGTACGAACTTTCACCCCGAGCTGCACCAGAATCGTAGAGAAGATGCGGTGGGCATCACAACGCTCCACATCCCGAGTTGAGGACATTGCGTATTCCCTCCTCGGACTCTTCGATATCACTATGCCAATCATGTACGGCGAAGGCCCACGTGCGTTCTACAAACTGATGGGTGCAATCGCTGAGCAGTCCACCGAGCCGGACTTCTTCGCGTGGGTAGGAAAGCCCTCGCAGTGGTCTTTGGCCTTGCCTTCCTCACCACAATGCTACGGACCCCATCCGACCCAAGGCGAGTTGAGCCAGCCGTCGAGCATGCTTGGTGACTCCTCGTTCGAACTGACCAAGCTCGGGATACGGATCAAGCTCGTCATGATACCCGCATACTGCGAGCCCCTCGAGCCCACCGACGTCCACACCGTTCGCTTCCTGATCACCCCTGCGCTTGCGACCGCCCAAGAACCCTTCCCAATCCACGCTCCCCATACCAGTGCTGTCCCTAGCGCACCAAACGGACGCATGCAGGAGTATGACCACGAGTACCCTCGTGAGCACATGCACACGGGCAATCGTGATGGTCGCGGTCGCGAGTTCGCGCTCGGCATCGTTGACTACGACGCGCGACCTGGTCCACCTGGGTACGCCGTCATACACAATGGCAGGCCACACCTATGCATTGTACTCGAGCGTGAGAGACGGGGAAGGGGTTGGATACGCGTAACCCGGCCTGGTGCCGTGACGCTGCGGTTTAGGGAAGGCGAACGGTTGCCTATCGAGTCTGTGTGTATGCTGCATCGGGCACAGTAGGCGTACAGCGCGATGGTAGGTCCAATCACTAGCCAGTGGTACATTGATCTAAAATGAAATCTAGTCTGGTCGTCGCATTTGAGATGGAAGACCAGGGTTTTGCATGTATCAGACGCTTCATCCTCTATATCAAAGAAGCTGAATATCTATCTTCGATCCGTTCAAGCCAGGAGAGGATATAGTAAAGACTACCGAATTCCGGTCGATCGTCCAGATTTCTATGATCGATCTTACGGAGGTGCATGACAGGGCGATAACACGTCCTGTACACTTTCCTAGGTTGCCTGACAACGATATGTTTTCGAGAATCGAGATCTTCATTTTACATAGTAGCGGTCATCGATCATCATCGTTATCGCCGTCGTGCTATCATGCTGTTTGGCAAGCCAACGTGGACCAACCAGGCCCGTCGGTTGTCGGACAATCACTGCACGTTAGATTAACATGCAAAGCACTGTACTCGTGTTTGATTCCGGCGGGGGGTTGCGGGGTTTGAAATAGTCCCTAATTTGGTTTATTAGGTTTCAACGCTAACACTTGTGTGTAGTTCATGTTCAAAACATTCAATCCTGTAGGAATGTGGAAACCTTCCCCAGCCTGAGAAATTCCATCTACAGCATCCAGCTTGGATCTCATAGCAGAGACGCCTCCCACCGCAACCTCCGATTCTGACTACCTGTGCCTCTCCAGAAGGCATATCATAAGCTACGGAGCGAGCTTGACCTCAGGCTTGAGCAACGTTCGAATTCTCGAACATTTCTTTGCCACAAGGCCCTACGATGCCTCCCGAACTACTTTCAGAACAGGCCGAGTTTTCAAGATATCTCTTTCGAGAGGGTTACCCCCTCTGGAGTCCTGATCCAGCCAGACTACCTGACGAGCGCGAGCGCGATGGTATAAGGATCGGAGACTTGGGCATTGTAGAGGAGGATGGTTATTTTCATCTACTCTTCAATGTTTGTGAGGCTGATCTAACCAACTCTCCTACGGATTTGCCACTGATCCAAGGGTCCGATATCCAATCCTCATTCCAAAGAATTCCCAATCGATGTGTTATTTCTTCCCCTCAAACCACATGGTCAGTTGACCCCGAGCACGACTCAAATGCACATCGGTTCGTCAATAGTACTCGTCGCAATCGCACCCGAGTCGCTGGACTGACTGCATCATCAGCCACCAACCCAGGAGAACACTGTATCAGGCGGAACTAACTGCGGATGGAACACATATCATACTACCGCACGGAGCAGACAAGCATGAGCTTTCACGCCCAGCCAGGGCTCGGTTCGAGGATCTGGCAAGACGTCATGGGCGAGAATGGTACACGAGAGCCAAAGAAGTGTTTGCGCTCGAATCTGAGCCTCTATACCTCGTCACAGGGTTCCATAAAACGTGCTCTTGGGCTTTGGCATCACTACAGATCAAGTCCGACAGTCAGCTTCGCGCACGCTGCAATATCGTGGAGAGAGGAGTACGACACATTCTAAGGGACGAGTCCCTTTGGAATCCTACTGGTCGATTTCAACACAAAATCGGACCTGCACCGGAAAACGAAGGGCGCAAGAATCAAAGCGTGTTTATCAGTGGTTTCGTGATCACGGCAAGACAGCCGGTGTCCAAAGAAGAACCCCCAGCTGTAGGACTCAGTACATTCATCCCATTCTCCTCATGGTTCTCGAACAAGCCTAAGGAGGATACAACTGAACTTGGAGCGACGGAGGGCCAGGAAATGGAAGTATCCATTGATCAAGTTGCCAGCGATGTTTAAGTTCTTGCAGAGAGCTTCTCACCCAGCGGACATCATCAATCGGTATCTACTAGCCAAGGTGCGCACTGCTCACGTGCCGCTGCGATCGGTAATGGAAAACTAATTGCTCACTCGGTTCGGTCATAGGCACCATCTGCTGAAATTGCTGTCACTCATGATATTCTGTGGACAACGCTGGTTGTGACAGTGAGTGATCAGCTTTCTTATACGCTCACGTTCCAACAAGCATGATCAGGAGAACTTATCCACAATCGAAGACTTAAAGAGTCATCTAGGACAGCTAGTGACAATACATTATTCGATAAATGTTGTGAACGGTGAGGATAGTAGAACTACCGAATCACCATGGTGGCTGACTCGCTTCAGGCGTTGTCTATTTGAATGACAAGGAGTCGCACACGGGCCCACTTTCGGGGTCGTCAATGATACTACCGTTGGACGATCATCCAGAATACCGTCAACATTCACCCTCTTGTGTCACTTCCTCTTCAGGCAGTATCTACTTGAAAGGCGAAGCTGCGACCTCGACTCTTCCTCCGAGCATACCAAGTACATGGTCAACTTCCAAATCGCTTCTATTCCCGCCCACCCTCAGTCCTAAAGCTTCACAGTCTTCTGGACAGATGGAGCAGCAATCTGTACTGTTGCGTACCCATTCCGCCGACGCCCAGTTGGCTGGAAGACTGTCTTTGGAGCCGTCTGAAGTGGATAAAGAAGAGTCAACTCTGGTGTCGAGCTTGCGCCCCAACACCGAAGCGGGCGAGGAGGACAGGGAGGGTCAGGAGGACGACCAGCAATCAACGGCTACTGGGGCAAGGATAACCACGAGCACGTATGCTATGAACAAACCGCGAAAGACGATGGTTGCTGCAAGCACCGGGGTCGACGATGAGGATGGGCACCAGTCCACGAGTTCCGACGACTGGGAAGAGACTGTGCGCGGGATAGAAGGGTTTGTGCCACGGGACCTAACCACGCGGCCAGTCCCAATGGAAGCCCAGCATACCCTGTACACACCGGGGCAAGCGAGTACGCAAGTTCCAGTTCCGGTGTGCGATTGATTCATCCCTGCTATATGGCTCATCAGCTGGGCCGTCTAATATCCTGTCAGCTCCCGTTTTCGGCTCTCTGCCGTTATCACTCGGCCCATCTCTGCACCCCTCAACATCATGGCAAGCATATGCCGACCACAGCGCTTCTGGCGGTGCTTTTCAATGGACGTCTGAAATACTCCCCTCTCAGCTCGATATGATCACAGAACCGTTTGACGAACCCATGCCGATCTGGTCCAACCATCGTGTGGCTGAGAGCTCGTTCCATAGCACAGCACCCATGCTAAAGACACGGGGTGAGAGATGGGATCAGCCTGCCTCTTTCCTATGCATGTGCAGGACCGCCGGAACGTTGTGCGAAGCACCCATTGCAGGGGACAGGAGAAGCGTCACGAATCACCTCCGTGATGCGCACAATTTTACATGCGGCTATCATCTGGCGAAGTGTCCCTGGGATGGTTGCGACAAGATTATGCAGTCCCAGAGTATTCCAAGGCATATCGTTGCATGCCATCTGGCGGTAAAAGCGCACTGTTCCGCCTGTGGACTCCTTCTCTGCAGGAAGGATGTAGAGAAGAAACACAGACAGGTTTGTCCCGGTCCTCAAACAGGCCATGAGCGTGGTATAGAGGGTAAAGAGGGTGGCCCGATGATGGCGCCAATTCCTGAGCAGAGTCTCAAGCAGGCGCCTGTTTAGCGTCCAATCTGAACTTGACATATTCCTACTTTCCCCCTCCTCTCTCATCATCGTGTTTACCCATGGCCAACCTAGTACACGCTACATTGTACCACCTAATCCCCTAAAAACTCGTATGGACTCTGAATTCTTTTTTTCTCGGCTGTATTGTACTACCGTTGACTCTTCTTCCTTCGACCAAGCTCACTCAACGAATTTCGAAACTTTGGCGGGGAGACAATGCCAACACTATGGTCGAGTAACGCCCCCGAGAAGCGAATATGTGTAGTATTCAAGATCACCAGAGAGAATAATAATTAAAATTGAGGCCTCTGAATATAAGTTACTTACCATGCGTATGCCTCAACTGTTGAAAAAAACCATGCACAGGTGTGCAGCAAAACCCTGGGCCATAGGCCAAAAAACGTTCACTTAGATGAGGGAAACGAAACAAACAAAATACAGTGACTTGACACTCGATATCATTGTCTTGGCCCAGCCTGAGATGGAAGACATGCTGCTTGGACAGACAAAAAAATCATGGCCGTCGAGTCCTTTCTGAGAGCATCTTGAACAAGGTGTCTGGTCACCCAGTTATCTTTGATGTCACCTGGCTGATGCTATAGTGCTTTGCATTGCGTGCTGATTGTCACTGATCCGGGCCTGGTCACTGGCAGTCCACGTTGGCTTGCCAAACAGCATGATCGAGCCCAACTATAAGATATGATGTAAGAAAATAACCTGAGATTATTGATTTTGACCAGTCAAAAGAGCATCTGCTATTCAAAATCCACCCCTCCGCCATCAAGAGAGGTATGGCGTGGCATGGCCGATCGTGCTGCGGGAGGCTCTCAACGATAGCATGATGGCGATAACGGTACTTCCAACACTTACCGTCACGAATGCCGGTGTGCGCCTGCATCAACCCTATCTGGATGAAAGAACACGTTGACACCTACACGAAACGTTATCGCTGACATGTCTCAAACCCACGAGACGGCATTCCCTTGGCAAGGAAGCAACGACTGTATTGGCGTATCGCACGATAAGCACTGACTTCAGCCTTAAGACGCTATCGATGACACCAAGTCTGAGACACCGATTTCGGAGCCGAGTCTTGACAGTACAGTACCATCGTGACTTGTCGCAGTCGAAGCTCGGCGTCGTCGAGGAGTTGCACCAGATGGAAGCTATGGGGGCCAAGACAGAGTCGGCGATCGCGATCATTGGCTTCCAAGCAACTGCCAGGCGGGTCACAGTCGAGCACGCGTTGTTGGCGGAATCTTGATTGTGTGGAAAGTAGGACGAGCTGCCGTCTTCAGGCTGACTCATTAACATTTACATAAAAGGATTGCGCGGATGTATTAGTCCTTCCTGCGGCTGGTCACGATGATTAGACCTTTGGTTCAAGTTACTGGTAAACACCAATGGATGCTCTCATTGAGAAGTAGTACTAGCAGATCAGAGATACCTGTGCGCTAATCGTCTACTTTAGATCTCATTTCATCTGTATGTACCAATGGGTCGGAACCCACTGACCCAACTCCACCTCGAAGAGTCACTCACCCCGGGAACCTTTGAGCTACTTGGCAACTAACATTGATCACTACCGTATCATTGCCCACACTAGGCATGTTTGGCATTGCCATTGCCAGTAGCCGGTGTAGTACTCCACCTCGAGGCCTTGCAGGTGAATCAGCGTCACATCATGGACAAAGATAAACGAGGACGACATCATTGGATAGATCGCCCTCCAAATCTCTGTCTCGGTATCAGATCTCAGATTTCCAACGTTCAAACGTTTTCCAGTCACTGTCATCAATTAATATGACCAGCATACGCCTGCGTCCAGATATAATCTAGAACACATTGACACCAACACGAACGCTATCGCTGACATGTCTCAAACTCACGAGACGACATTGCCTTGGCAAGGAAAGCAGCTGTATTGGCGTATCGCGCAATAAGCACTGACCTCAGCCTTAAGACGATATCGATGACACCAAGTCTGAGACGCCGACTCCGGAGTCGAGTCTCGACAGGTCTCTCGTGACTGTCGTAGTTGGACCTCGGGGAGTCGCATATGCTGCGGCGTGACATGCAGGCACACGTGGAGGCTAGGAGGGCCAAGACAGAGTTGGCGTTGGGGACGGCGATCGCGATCATTGGCTGCCAAGCAACTGCCAGACGGGTCACAATCGAGCACGCGTGAATAGCTCATGCTCTACCAACATACACGCCAAAACGACGAGCGTGCGCGCGTGTCAAGAACGATATCCACAGCTAGAGCACGGAGGCTGGGAACGAGGAGCGAGGAACAGGGAAAGCAGCAGGAAGCGGAAGAGATGATACAAACAGAGCCAGTAGACGTTACGTACGCGTTTGTTGTAGGTTAGAGATACTAGATACATCGTGTCGTGTGTGGGTGAAGCGGCAGAAAAAGAGGGAGAGAGTGAGAGCGAGGGAGAGAAAGACGGGATAGAGAACAGGAACAGCTTGCTTACAACAACAAGTAGAGGAAGAGAAAGAAAGACAACAATGAAACCCCCAGATTAACAAAGAACACAACAGCAAAGAGAAGTACGAAAAAATACACACCCCAACACCCCCATCAACTCAAATATTTTTCATTCAATGCATGCACCTCCCTCGCCAAATACGGCCAACTCAACGCCCTCCCCAACTCCTCCCTCAATCGCTTCTCATCTCCCCCGGCCCTCTCCCTCGCCAACCTCACCTCCCACCCCAACAAATTATACAGCAATCTCATATTCGGTTGAATCAATACCGACAGCCGCCGACTACGCACCACCAGATACGCTTCGACAAGACTCAACCCGAGATGTTGCATCACGTACGCGATCGTCACAGTCGCGCTCCGAGAAACACCAACGCGACAGTGAACGAGAACGCGTCCGCCGGAAAGACGGGCACGTTCGATCCAGGTACAGATGGGGAGAAGTTGGGGCTCGAGTGTGTCAATGCCGTCGTCGCAGACACCTTTGATATCGAGAACCTTGATTCGACCCTCGCGTTCTTCGATCCAGAGGGAACCTTGGTTGCCTGGACCTTGACCAGGTACAAGTCGTGCAGTCGACGTTGCAGGATTGGGAAGTGGTGGAGGAGATACACTTTCGGGTGTATGAGGCGGAGGAACAAGCGCACATTCGCCAACCGAGACGACGTGCGTGATACCGAGGGCGTGCAACATATATGCATTCGCAGCATGGTTCCTACAGTCACCATCACGGTCAATACACACCCCATCAACCAACGACACGAAAATGACTCACAAATTCCCTAGATACAAGAATGGAAGTACCCGACTCGGGAAACTCCCGTCAAACCTTGCATCATCAAACCAACACTGATGGTCCGGCACAAACGACGGGAGCGTACTGGCTCTCGCTCTCGTGCGCTGCACGTCCCGCGTCGAGGTAAACACTCGGCGGTGATTAATAGGTAGGGCAAGTGGTCGGCTGTAAGCTCGTGGTGTTTGAGAGGGAGTCAATGGAGGATGATCCGCTGCATGAGCAGGCATAGTCACGCCTCGCGTGACATCTCCATAGTGGTATCGCGGACAGCTGGTGCTGTTCCATACTCCCAATCGATCTTCAACCTTTCGAAGCAAGCTAACCTCGGAGTGGTATACAAAAAACGAACGGCGGTTAGTGACCTACCCAAGTCAAGTCAATCAATCGGTCACCCAAAGAGGAACACGACAGGAAACACACCTGCATCTCCAAATATGCTTCTGGCAAACTCAATCCTTTCACAGCCATTAAGAGACAAAGTGCAGGAACCGATGACTCCGTGTATCCATCACTGGAGTATAACAATACCTTGAGCGGACGAGGCCTGTACTGAGGCGCATTCGCACTCTCGCCCGCCTGCGTGTGTTGAGGACTATCGCTCGGGTATCCATTGCTCGCGCTCGACACAGAAGATGTATTCGAGCTGCTGCGGCCATTAAAGGGCGGTTCTGGCATGAGAGACCATGGGAAAGGTGCCTTGGAAGGTTTGCTAGGAGGGGCAGTGTTGGTGGTAAAGCCAGCCCCACCCAGGTTCGTCGTTGTCAAACATCCTAATCCCCCGGGGGTGACCATCCTCTCCAGGAATTTGATCACAGGTAGAATCGCATTCAACCCCGTAGTGGTTGCCTGCGGGGAACTCGGGAAAGGTAAATGGATAATCGCGGAGGGATGAGGTGGTGGACGAGGAGGGATCGTGCCCGGCGGCAGTGATCCAGTCGCATGTGCATCAGTGTCAGGGGGAGGGGCAGTTTGGGAGGTAGTTTGTGCCCAATGCCGACGCCATCCTTCTACCCACTCTATCTCCATCATTCGAACATGCTCCTCTGCAGCTCGAAGATGAGCTACCGTCGGGAGAGGCGCGTGCTCGTGACATTCGATGCATATATCGAACCCGAGACCGCGTGAGGGGTCATTCGTGTATGAATTGAATGGTGATGGCGTTTCGGACTCAAAATCCGAAAAAGGATCCAGGTATGTGGACGAGGGGGGAACGGTGGAAGGGCCAGGTGCATTCGGATCTGAAGGTGGTCGGATATGGTCTCGTCGTTTGAGCGAGGGTCGCCAGAGTGGGACGTCACTTGCGTTCCCGAGATACACCTGCCCTACGTTTGGATTCCAGTACGTCGCAGTGGTGCTCCCAGAAACGATATCCTAAGACTGACATGAATGACAATACACTGCAGATCAGCAACATCCCTTACCGCATGTTCGTTCCGCTCCACATCACCGCTCCACACGGTGAGAATCTCAGAGGCTCGTGTGAGATCCCTCATCTCGTCCTTTTCTCGTTGTGCAAAGTCGATCGTGTTCGCACGTCGACACCGATGTAAGCAACCGTTCGCATTGAGATGAACACTAAATTGAGGAACTTGCGGGGCGTTCGAGTCCTGCTCGCGAGGAACGCTCTGCACACCCTGCTCCGCCGCCAACCTTGCCTCGATCTCCAGCTCTCCAACAAGTCGACCATCCGTCGCTTCCGTAAGACCGTGTGTCATCCCAGCACAACATGCCGCTTGGGTAGGACGTGCAGGGGGCCGAGTTTGCTGACGTTCACAGCCACCGCTACAGTCCCCATCCTTCCTCGCGACCAGCCACGAGAGCTCTCGCTCCAACTGTTCCGCATTGGCATCGAGTACGTATACGCCATATTTGAGGAACCCATCAGGGGTCGAATGCGGATCTTCCTCTTCATCCCCAATCTTGGTTTGATCCGAACCGAATCCCGCTTGACACCATCTTTCCAACCTCTCTTTCCTCTTCCTCGCAATCGCTTTCCTGAACCGCTCTGCTACTCTGAACGTCGCGGGAGTAGGCCCCTTGGGGGAGTAAACGACGATATCTGAGATAGAGGAATAGAGCGCCTGTACGCCACACTTGATACGTATCGTAACATGAGAATACGAAAACACTCACGACTTGAATGCCGAAATTGCGGAGGCTAATTCCATCTGGGACCTTGGCGAGTTTAAACTCCCAATCTATTTCAAACGAAGGTTCCCCCCGTCTCCAACCGTGAAAATCAAACGCACGTGATGCGGGACAGGGTTGGATGAGCTGAGAGGGAACGAAGGAGCAAGTGAGGATGGGATATTTGGCCCTGGTATGTTTGTGCGGCGAGGCTGTCACTGGGGTGGCATCAATATTAATGAGAATGTGGGGGAGATAGAGTGACGGTGACGTACATGAGCTATTTCGGGACTTGTCATGATAGTCGAAATGAGACTGTGAATCAACAGACCCTGGGGGTGGAGTGGAGGAAGAAGGAAGAGATGTGGCGCTGGTGGATACGGAGAGAGAGTCAGAGTTGAAAGAGGACGTATCCGTCGATGAAGAGGACGACTCTGTCGACGAGGCGGACGAGTCTCGTCTGTCATGGGGATGTGGAGAGGGCGAAGCGTTGGTGTAGGCAATGTTGAGAGGGGCACTTGGGAAAGGCACCGACGTTTTCGTGTTGGTTGCGGAGTCGGCGGTGGAGATGCGGAGAGCGAGCGGGTGCATGTGGTCGTCCTGCGCCTGGTGGTGATGATGGACGTGTGGTGGCTGGGGCGGGTCAGCGTAAATGTCAGACTCTGGTGCACCCATTTCGACGTCGTGGTCTTCGTCTGAAAAGCACTCCGAGTCGGTGTCGTATTCGTCGTCCTCCCAAGACGGGGAGGAGGGTCGTTCGAGGTCTTCGTCGGCGAGTACACACACGAGTCCTCTGTAGCGTGGGGGGCGCAGTACGCGGCCCTGCTGGTCTCGAATCATGCCCGCGGTTGGGAGAGGTTTGTCTGAGCCCGAGGTGGCAAAGAACATGCACTGAGCTGTATTTTCGCCCTCTAGGCCGTGTAAGAAGGGGAATAAGACCGAGTCCGGTGGGTGAGCCGTGACGTGCTCGATGTGCATCCTGGCGAACTCAGCGGTTGAGATGAGAGTACGAATTTCTCGCGGGGGAGAGATGCCATAGTGGGTGTCGGTCTGTTGCATCGGGGTCGTGTGCACTTGAGAGGAGAAATCAAAGACGAGGTTGGGTGAAGATAAGAGTGACAAATATAATATCGAAAACATAATATCAGGAAGGACC
>JBBPJZ010000752.1:0-13934 GCA_038089015.1 Chalciporus aff. trinitensis | reverse complement strand
AGCCGCAAGGTCAGGCGGGAGAGCGGGGGTGTAGTCATCTTCGTCTGATTCTGCGGCGTCGTTTTCTGCAGGGGCAGCGACGGTTGGGAGAAGGTGTTCTGGAATTTGTGGTCCTATCGAGGCCATGTGGTATGCGCAGAAATGTGTAACTCGATGGTTGTGGATGAAAGATGGGCGGCCTTGGTTGCTTACGCTACCTTGATCGCTTGGGCTAGTAGGAGTACAAGTTCCTCGCCAGCCCAAACACCAATTCAAAGGGGATTCAAAAGGCCAGTGTAGAGTCAGCGTTCGTGTTCTTGGCAAACTATTGAACTTCATCCATACTCGTTCTCTGGACATACATCGAGATCTAAGCCTTCAGGGAGACATTGTTAATACAATAAGTGGATGCGGGCTTTTGCACTCATCCACTTGTTATATCTGCGAGATGCACCATTACAGGGAAGTACTGTAGAAGGAGAGGAGAGAGGGGAGGTGTTCATCATCACAGTCGGGGAGTTCGTCGAGACCGTGCTCGATAATCAAAACAAACACGAAACAGCACTTCAACGCAGCTACCGAGCTTGCTCTCATTCTACTAGTACTTGTCGAGAGTAGTAACCTGATAATGAAAGGGAATAATTCAGGCCCCAACGTCCATAAAAAGGCGATTACTTGTGAATAGTAGGAGCAGTCCAACATCACCGATACAAACCAAGCAAGGAAATCGTCCGAGCCCATCCCTATACGTCCTCAATATCTATCCGAAGTGGGTGGGTAACCTCGCTGAGCACCACCGTAACCCCCTTGTTGGGCATACCCGCCTTGTGCCCCTCCATAGCCACCTTGAGGATAGCCGCCCTTGCCGCCGTAGTACTGGTTCCCGCTGACGCCACCGACAAGGCTCGCCGCAGTACCGCCAGTATGATAGTTACTTGTGTTGTCCTCGTCATAATCTCCTGTGCCTGGGCCATTGAGAAGCGGATCTTTCACTTCCCAAACAGCCGCCTTGGATCCGACCGAGAATTCGAGGTCTTCGCGCTGAGGTAAAAATGAGGGTCATCAGTACCCCAACGGAGCGGGCTCTAATCGAGGTAATAATTGACGAAATAGGCTTACAGTAATACTGTCCCAATATTTGTAGACCATCATGACACTGAGAAGGACGCACAATGTGAAGAAGAAAAGGCCATCGAGATAGTGTTTGATGGCATTACATATCGTCACGCTGAATGCAAAGAGAAGCACCTGTGCGATAGTGAAAAAGGCAATGCCGAAGAGGATGTCACCCAATGGCCACCGGTCATCCAGAGTTCGGAAAACGAGGATGAGCTGAGATAGTGTGTAAATTGCAACACACAGAATGGGCCAAATAAGGTATACGACAAAGAGTGCTGTTGGTTTCACCGGGGAGAAGGAGGCGAACGACTTGAAAGTAGCAATGGCGATGAAGAACGAGGCACCAAAGATGACCAGACAGGATAATCGAAGGAACTGCGGCTGACTGTGAGCGATGCGATATCATCGCAGTTACATCAAGACTGACCCATAACGAAAGGGGAGTGCCATCCTCCGCAAATTGAAAACCAACAAACCCATTGACCAGGAGACAGCAATATGCGGCGGCAACTAACCCAGTATAGACGGCGGCAAACCACTGACAATATTGGATAAGTTGCCTATCTAAACCGGCAAAGTTCATATGACTTACCGGATAGCTGACGTTCGCGGTCGGTATAACCCCAGAATCAAGGAACATTGCGAGCAATTCGATGAGCATGTACATCCAGAAGAACATCACGATCTCCTTGCGGCCGACGGCCGTGTATTTTGAGCGGATGTGATAAATCATGATGGCGGTCATGATTATTGCAACGATATGGACGAAGCATGTTGCTGGTCGTGAGTGGAGTGCTGTTCAGGAGGTTGCACAATGATCGGCAAACTCGACGAACTCACAAGGCTGAAATATCAACGTTGATCCAACCTGCACATTACGAGAATAGCAAGTAGGTTCTATGCCTTGACCTGATGGGCCAAGGAGAGGGCAGATAACAAGGGCTGCAGTGCTACAAACGCCCTCAAAGGAACCAAACGTGATTCCCATGGCTCAAATAAGTTCGGGGATGGAATAACCGGCTTGATAGTTGTGATGCCTTTGGTTGAGCGAAGAATTTGAACTGTTGGGTGGGATGAGAGGTATGTCGTGAAGTTGGCTGGTGTCGTGCAGCAATGTGACAAAAGCGAGCGAAATGCAACGAAAGTCGATAAGAATGTATAAACTTGATGGTGAAAAAGGTAACTTGAAGTCGCTGACGGTGTATCTGCTAGAGAATTAAGGTCTTGACGTCGTTGTCAACGATGAGGGCCAACTGCCCAGGTGTGGGATCAGTAGTTGAGTGGACAACCGCTGTCTCTTGGTCACTGTCGACTCACTCCCACGCCACTTTCCGGGTAGCCCACAACCAACCTTGCAAAGTTGCCATTGACGGCGACGCAGCCTGACCAACGTTGGGCAAAACATGCACGATTGTAGCCCTGCACATCCTGTTTGAATATTGAAGGTCGTAAGTAGATTTGAGCACATTGCTTGCTTGCTTCCCTGCTAGCCAAGGTTTCCCCTGAATCGCCCTTGGCTGTGCCCCCTGGATTCCATATGACTCTCGCTTGTAACTCCCGACCCATTCTTTTCCAGAACACATCCATCTGTCCTCCAGAGCGACAGCAGCTGTCCATTCCAACGCCTCAACTGAGGCTCAACCGTTCGCGCATGACCCGCTTCCATTTTGGAATGACTTTTTCGGTCGGTGAGTGGGCATCGCTCGATCTGTATTGTTCGTTTGTTGACATTGTTCCCACAGTGGCCTTTTTGGAGAAAACTACCGTTGTGAACCAACGGCAACCATTCGTTTTCATCAAAAATTCTTCAATGAAGCCGATCTTGACATTTTACACGCCGAACAGTCTCCGCCGTGTTCGAGTAACGTTGCCCTTAGAGTTCGAGGCATCCACCGTGTCTCCATCCACAGGTAACTTCCTGGACAAGTTCTGGATCAATTCATCGGGAATACAATGGTTTCATCGATTGATTGTCAAACCACAGTATGCATGCTACATGAATATTCCAAAGAGTTCCTTGGAATAGCTTGGCATATCTGGACATCCATCCATGAATTGCTCCGCGGACTCCTTTGCGGCAATTGCGTGGGTTATGTATGGACCGCACCCACCCAGTGGAAGCCATCACATCCGCCATCGGGCGCCCGCAGCGCAGATGCGACGCCATGATTGGAGGCTTTTGGGGCTCATCGTGGGATTTATCAAACGTTATATAGCTCAACACTTTTTCCTCATCTCCTGGATCAAGCAATACGCTTCTTGATCGAGCCGTAAAGTTGGCTATTGTAGTTCTTCGCATTTCTGAATTGGCGTACACCGCCCATCTATCAATCGCAAGTGGTTTGGGATTGTTTTCTTCATCACGCTTACTCGCCATGTCATATGTGGTCTGCATAATGCCGTGCCCTAATAACTTGTGGCCACATGTAAGGTTGCCATCCTTGAGGTAGTTTTTAATTACCAAGTCTCCAGGAACCCCACGATGTCAACGAGATAATAATCACTTATCAGTACCACAAAGCCTGAATACAATCCAGGCAGGTTCAAACCTTCAATGACGGACTGAATGGTTGTATCGCCACCTTAGAGCCCGGGGTGAGATTGGGGTGAGACTGGAACACGCGCCGCCCATCCGGATCCAAAAGTGGGCTATCATTGGGTTACTTAGCGCTACAGAACTATTGGCACTCCTCGTGCTCACCCCCATTTGCGGACAAGGTGCCCTAGTACGTTTCAGTGCCACATTGACTAGGGCATTGTCTCCAATACGGGCCGTGAAAGAACCTAATTTGAATCCCCTTCCGGGGAAATCGAGGACTTGAATATACTTGGTAGTATGCACAGTTTTGCCGGGTAGTCACTGATCCTAGCCTTCGGCAAAACACAGGCTGATGTGGATTCCAGTGTCACGGTCTATTCACCCGTACAAGCATGCAAGGCTGGTCTATTACCTTTCTGACGGTCGACTTGGCGATAACAAGACCGACGGACACCCCGCGAGTAAGGCAACTCGGGAAGGTGCGGCAAGAATCTCACATGACTCAGTTATACATTCTGCTCCGAGAGAAGAACGAGCCTAGACAGTAGTGCCGCTGAGCTTTTCCAAAAAAAATCTCAAGCGCGATTCAGTAGGTGGGTTCTCCGCGAATAGCGGCGGGGATCTTCCGGGCGACCAAAAGCCGTACGTATGCTGAGATCGTGCGAATGGGGATTCGGAGCATTGCAAAAGTATTACAAGCAAGTTCGCCGGTTTCATGACACGCGGCTGGAGTACGAGTGCCCTATCAGGAAGCAAAATATCAACGTGTATGACGTTCATCCCTCTGTATGTATTACCCCTCTTGATCCATGTGAAGCGTTCCTGTGCTTATAACACAGACGGGTGACGTTGTCTGCACCCTCGCCTCAGAACAGGTGTTGCACCTATCTATAGGCGGATGACCGCGGCGAGTTGCCACCGTACCGTATCTGACTTGGAGACACATGCCGATCAATGGTGAGACAACAAGACAACAACTTTTCTTTGATCTTCCACTGGCAGTCTGAACGCATACGTCCCTAAATTTAAATCACCCCCTTGATTAGGCAGGCATTTTATCCGGCCGAGCGGCCAGCTGCGGTCTGTCGGCAGTTGCCTCGGGTTTACTGGCCACAACCGTGAAGGTCCACGTATAGGAGTCTCGCCTTCTTCACGTGTATGTTATCTTAAATCTTATCGCGTTGCTAACGTTGCTTATAACAGGCACTAACGTTGGCACACACGCCTCTTTTACCCATCCACGCGAAATATCACTCACAAGAGACCACTTTGTGTGTGGATCTGAAAGGCAGGTGCCGACTATCAGTTGTTTTGAAGCACTTGACATCCGATGCTGTGGATCATGATTCCGCAGCTCCCTTGCCAAGTTCGCCAGTAGTTCGCCCCGCTGTCGCACGTAATCCGTGTTCGTTTTAGCAAGGCACAAGTTCCACACCTGTTCCACTTGCCAGCCCGGATCTTCGAGTTAGCCCTCGGACAAATAGTATGTATGACGTTTGAATGGTTGGCTCAAGTCAGAGCGTAACGTCGCGTGATTCCGGCAAGTAGGTTCTGTCTGCATCTCCTGAAACAAGTATGGAGAGCTCAACCCTATATTTCAGAACACCGCTGTGTTGCTGGGCTTCATTACCACATACACCATTCTGTCAGTGCTCGCTTCCATTTTTGTCGAAGAAGCCACTACATGGGTACGGCCCCACCGACGTTGAAGATCGTCATCGGGTCAGTTTGGATGTCAGAACCACACCGTGGCACCGTGTGACGGGTGCAGAGGCGCACAAAATCACGCCTTCCAACGGGAAAAGATCAGACACATGCGCATTCCTTGGGTCGGTAATTTAGATTTGCGTCTCGTCAGAGAAAATTCAATCTCAGAGGTTTGGGCAGCGTGAGTGACTTTGAGTTGCAAGACTTTTCATCTCAACCCACGGTTAACGGTGATCGCGGCAGGGACGGTTGTTCAGTGAGGAAATGTGTTAGTCTGCTACTTACGGTAGAGGCGTTCGCGAAGGCTGATAGAGGCACCTGACCTGCCAAAATTTGTTTTTTTTTGTTTGAGAAATGCACGACGCGTATTGTGTTGCATCGAACCTGAAACTCGGTCTTTGAACCTTGGTTGGATGGAAAATCGGTAACAGGTAGGGTGTGATAATACCCTCCGGATAACTGAGCCCATTCCGGATCATGGTCCCCGGTCGGTGATTCCAAAACTGGGCCAAATTCATATGTCACCATAATTCCGCGGCCAGACTGGTGAGGGGAACTGTACTTGGGGGGTATTCGAGGCCAACGGTACGCCGCTATGTCATTCTTGAAACGGGGTGACAATGTTTCACTTTGGCAGCACACCCAAGCAATTTTGATCTTGAACGGGATGCTGAAAAAAAAAGAGTCATCTCGGGACGGGGACTGACAGACCCATCCATCGGGACCATGTATGGATGTGACATTATGAGATGCCAGTGCTTTCTTGTGTGGCGTACGGGGCATGCGAGCGGGATATCAGAAAGAGAATAAATTAGATTGAACCACTTGAAGTGCCCCGTTTACAAAATGGGGTTCAGGATGCTCGTCTAGCCTGAGGGACAACGCCGGTGCTGTGATGTATAGTAAAAGCTCCAGAACTACAACTAGCGAAAGGACCTAAAACAAGATGATCTTTGATGGTGCTGTGAGCCTGCGAGTTGGGAGTAGGGGGTTACTGCATCGGGGTTTACGTGTGAGCCAAGATTTGAGTGGATAAGTAAAGATTTGGACTAAACTCACAGCCCTTTTGATATGGCAGGATGACGGAAATAATGAGTGACATGCCGCCTGGATGTTCCAAATAAGCCCGGACTGACCGGAGAACCAGGGAGGCGCTGTATGGATGCGGATAAAGAGCTGTTGTGGGTGTGAGGTGCTAGCACAATTCGGTATCCTTGGTGGGTGATAATCAATATCGCGTGAGTGACCTGATTGGGCGACGCGTTTTTTGACGCGTCTCGTCACGCGTTTGTCACCGCGCCTTCATTCCTTTGAGCATGTCACAAACTAAAATAGCGAAAGATAAAAAATAAAATATGATTATTTTCAGGGAATGCCGCCGAGCGGAGAAAATTATGAGCTTTCATTGCGGACCGTGCCTCAATAAGGACATGTTATCATCATCGTCTGATTCGGGATTGCAATGACTTGGAAATGATCAGGGGTGCGGGTGAGGAGATCCGTAGCACGACAGAATACTGATCATCTCGACTGCGAATGCCTTGGCTGAGACTGATCCGGGTAGAACTAGCGTGTTTTTTGCAGCATAATCGTGAGGCGCGGGTTTTAGAAATTTAGACTGTGGAGAGGAGATACAGCTAGTGGGCAAATTGAAATCAGAGCAACACAAAGGAAGACATGTGGCAGCGTCACTTCCACCACGGTCAAGTCGCCTGGCCCGGCTGGTGCAGTTCTGGAAGTTGCTGAGCGGACGAAAAAAGATGACGGAGGAGGAGAGGAGGAGATGCCATTTATGGGTAGTCACGTGGTTGGTCGAGGGTTAGCAGAACCAAGAAAGGAAATCGGATAAGGGTAAGGCTATGGGGAATCCCTGGAAAGTCCCCTATGCCGTGCGTGCCGATGAATATTTGGAGGGGATTTGTATGTGGATTTGGTAAAATCAAAAGGAAATGGTGACGGGCAAGTCAATCTCTGAAAAAAAAATGTCTCAGATCTGCTAAGTGCGCAAGTAGTTACGCCTACGAAGCGGGTCGGAGGCGCTGTAGGGATATACTTCTAATTCGACTACCAACCCTTACATCGCGGGTGGTCGTCCGCGTCCCCTGTATTTTTTCGTCTCTAAGCGGAGAATGCATCCACGTCCCCAATCCTTTCAGATCCCTTTTTATAAAATGAACATAGTTCAGTCCAGAATACGAAAAGTGACCTCACGAAAGTGACCTCATCATGGCTCTCTACACTCCCCCGTCCTTGCCACGGACACCATCGTCGTGCGCCGTTCGGACATCGCTCCCCTCCATACCAGCTGAGCTCCTAGCAACCTGGTCTGCGTGTCGTCCGATGAGGCAGACCGGTCTGCCAACGCCCCCTTTGTCCGCCGCTCTACCGAGGCTGGTCTCTCAGCCTCACTCACGCGTCACGACTTTGCCTCCAATAGCGCACTTTGATCGTCAGTTGTCTACAATGCAACCAAGTGAGTCATTGTCCCTACTCGCATGGCCTCCTTTCTGACCGTCTCCTGTCAGTAACACCACCACAAACTCAAGACCCCTCAGACTGGGCGAGGCAGATTCCATACCGCCAAGTCAACCAGCCATCACCCGAGATGATGGACGACGAAAACGACGTGTTTGAGCCGCCGTTCCAGCGTAGACCGCCATCTCCATCCGACGCGTCACATCTTATCGACTGGTTCGATGTCTCACTGAAGAGACCGGCCAGTTTCGTCGCCGAAAAGACTTGTGAAATGGTGTGCTATCTGTGGTTCTCATCCTCGATGCCCTCGAGTACTCGCTTGAGATCCCACATACCGTCGCCCCCTCATTCACCGGAATCCCCTTCCGAGTCCTCCCCATTGCAGTTCAACCCATCACCGACTTTCGTACAATTCATGCAAAAGCTTCTCGAGACGACACAAGTCAGCCAGTCTGTAATCGTGCTTTCACTCCATTACATATGGCGGTTAAAGGAGCGAAACCGGTTCACCGCCGGTCTTGCTGGGAGCGAGTTCCGAATAGCTGTCGCTGCGTTGATGATGGCGAACAAGTTTTTGGACGAGTAAGTCCGTGCAATCGGCTCCTGACTAGCTCGTTCTCACAGTATTTCAGTAACACTTACACGAACAAGACTTGGTCAGAAGTGTCAGGTATTGAGTTGAACGAGATCAACCGCATGGAACGCGAGTTCCTCATGGGAGTCGACTTCTCACTCTATGTCTCGGGCAAAAAGTACGAGTCGTGGCTCAACTTACTCAAAGGTCTTGTCTTGGCAAAGGAATCTGAAGGTCAGAAATGGCGGAGATCACGTATGCGCTATCGCAATGGTCGTCGCGTACAGCCGACGACTTCCACCCCTGCTATGCGCGTAAACAGATACCGTTGTCACTCGACGACGTATCGTGCGCGGTCCACGTCGCCTGTACAGCACATTCGTCCGTCGCAGTCAACCAGTTCTGTGACACGCCCCCATCTGTACATCAATCACCCCCACCCGCCTTCGCCTTCGCCAAATCCAGGCTCGAAACGCTCGGCAGCCGATGCGTTTTCCCCAACGTCGACGTCTTTCAACGAGTTGCCACCTTTGAAACGTCCGACTGGGATGACGTTGCACATTCCCGAAAATGGGTTCACGAATGGTTCCAACTCCACGTCCCCCCTGGAGCCACTCCAATCTTTCGCCAAGATGTCTTTGTCTTCTTCCTCTTCATCTCCACATAACCCGCGCACTGCTTCATCGGCTCACTCACATCCTGTGATGCCTGAGAATAGGCCCCAGACATTAGTTGCTGCATATCGCGTGGACCGTCCCGTGAATGTGCCACAGGTACGTGACTCTCCATTTGTAAGTGCGAAATTCTCATCCTATTCTCAGCACCTCTACTACTATTCTCTGGCTGGATCTTCCATTGAGACGGAAGCAGAACAAGAGAGAGTCCAGAGAAAGGCCCGTCTGCGGTGTTTCCAGCCCCAGCCCTTGACAAATTCGTATCCACCGCCCCCACCCTACATGCCTGTTGATATCCAATCGGCGTCTGTCAGCCCACACGAAACTCACTTGCATATCCGACAGGCACCGTTGCCGCACATCAACGATGCCATTTGGTCGCGAAAGCTTCCTAATGTGGCCCCTTACATTTCCCCAGCTGATAGCTCCTTGCAGTTGCCGCCTTTGAGAGAAACTTCCGTTCCTTCTGCCCCGTTTGCCAACGCCGGCCCGCCAGGCGTGCACTTTTACGCTTCATCCAACCGACGGGGATCACCCGTGTATCCTTATAATTGGTCTTATGGCAGATAATTTTGATCCCAACTCGCCCTTTTAATGCATGATATTACCTTCGCATTACCATTTCGATGCCTTCGGTACCATTCCTATCTAATTCTTATTCACTGCATTGGCCCTTACGAGCATACTCCGATTCATCCTAGCATAGATTCCAGTCACATCTGTATTGTACCCAGACTGTTGCATCATTCACACGCATTTCATCCCGAAAATGATACATTACGCTATTTCTTCACTGTATGAAAGTTGCATTGGAGGCTTGTGATTTAGAATGATGGCTATTGTGTGACCTTTCTCGAAGGTAATTTTGGTCCAAGTGAACGCCTGGAAATCTGCGGAAGGATAAGGTTTCCAACGTGAGCACGATCCGAACGCTATTAGTATACCCATTCGAGCACGTCTAAACTGACATCGCAAGTTCCCCCGCTTATTGCCTGGAGTTCCGCCACGCATCCAAGCGGTCGGGATCCGCGGTATCTGGGATGGACCTGTTACAAGGTACCGAGCTTGCCCCGCCGACGATGCATGTGCTGGTGACGACTTGGTTCTGATAACAAGGAAAATGCAACGAACATACCAACCATTGTTTTGTGCATCCTTGACTCACAGCTACATGGGGAACAACGCAGTGCCAGACTCCATTGGGGCGGGCATGCTGCAAAATGGATTATGTACCGTCCATCGATAGCACACACAATAATCCACACAGGAAGTCAAAGGCGGTTGGGAACCCTCAGGTTCATCGAATGAACCTAGAATCACCCGCGCCGTTTATTGTTGGATATTCCCCTATTCGTTCCGGGACTTTTTGCCCCTCCACCGTGCGTCCACAGCACGCGGATCTGGGCCCCATCGATCCATGCTGGTAAACTCAGTTACTTCCTACAAAATATCACAGGTCGCAGGACCGATCTAGAAGTTAGGGATGACATACATAACGCAGTAGGACTAATTCACTTCATATTCAGGGCCTGATCGTTGCACCTGACAGCTTCATGTGCTTCCAGACGACCGTGCCGACCGGAGTACGGCCGACCAGCTGGCAGTGGTAGTAAGTACAGTATTTGTGACATGCTTTCCGAGCGTGGAGCACTCCAGTCCCCGTTATGACAACCTCCTCCGATCATGACTGTTGGTGGTCATCGATTCTCACCTTACCTAGCAACGTGGATTCGACACGCGCCAGGTTAGACTGCTCAAACGCTTGCGTGAAGAAATAGCCGGAGAGGAGTCCCGTCACTGAAAGAAATTGACACGACATAAGAACTGACATGATGAGAACACGACAGACTGGTGACGACTCACGAATACCACAGAATGCTGATTTATTTCTACTGAAACGCATGAGCGATGAGCCCAGTATGGCTGATGGGGATAGCAGCAGTGCAATTTTTTTTTTCCGAGCGTTCGATCATCAGAGACCACATCAGACGAGGTAAATTATGATTCATTTACCTCCTGTTAAACCCGCTGTTAAACCAGCAAATATGCCATCCCTCTGGGCTTCCTGTGGAGAGATTTCATTGAGCGGGATATCGAATGGAGAGCTGTGTATGAGGAATGTTGACCTTGATGACTTTCTCACGGAGTTCCAATCGCTCTTGTATTGAAAGCTCCTGTTTCGACATGTCGATTGTTCAATGAGGTGGAAGCAAAAAAAGGAGATAATTAATCAAGTAATCATTAGGTTGTTAACAATACCAATAATAAATAAATAAAACGAGGTCCACTGGAAACCCGACGGCTAACACGCAGTTCTGTCACCAACCTTGCGTGTCGTCCAACCACTGATACGGTCTCCCGTAAGGAATCAACATGTCCCCGGGCAGAAAACCACGACATGGGACTAATTTGCAAACTGTGTACGACCACATTCAAGGCAAGTACTTTCTTATCAGATGGGTCTCCTTCCACGCGCAGATAGAAAGCTTTGGACCCACCCCTAGAACTATTAATCAAGATCAAACCTAAGCTGAATGATATCCAATCCAATGATACATCGGTGGTCAAGGACCTCCATCAGATGACATCTCTGGCAGAGTCTTTTTCGGAGCATCGTCCCAAGTCGAGTAAAAAAAGCCATCTCGCCGATGCGCTCGATCAGGAAGGTTTGTGCCAGTGGCTCCATCGGCGGCTCTCATGGGCGACGTGCTACTCAATTCATTCAAGGTGTCAACTTGTGGAACGCATCCGGCCTCTTCCGCCAAGGCTCCGATACTAACTCTCGTCTTATCATCGCCGCTTGTAAGAGATCGGAAATTTCAAGACAATATTACTGCCTGACCCTGCTTTAGTGCGTTTGGCTGGTTTTCGTTTAATGGAAGCTGGTTTGGAAGCGAAGCCTGACATTGAAGGTTTGTTCCTATGCTCCCAAAGTTTGACCCCTCTCCATCCGTATCACAGCCCTGTTACATGTGTTACAAATAGCCAGCAAGACTGGAATAACGCTTTCAGGTACGTTAAGGTGGTACGATACAAGTTAACTCGACCTTCTATACCGCGGAGGGTAGAACTCGGAAATAGTGAATCGGCAGCTAGTGTTCTTGCGTGTGCGGCAAAGGTTATTCTTTCTCCCTTACATACGTGTTCTCGTCGGCACTGATCATGAACCAATCCTTCAGTATGAAGAGGCCCTGAGAAACATCGACGATCCAGATGGTCAACATCAACACGCCAAGGCACGCGTTACCGCTCTCTATTTCTCCAGCAGAATGGAAGCTGTGAGGCTGTTGGATTCCTTTGGTGTGGCAACGCTGATATTTATGGCAATCCGGTTTGGCGGGCACACAGGCCTGGAGGGAAAAGAATGAAGGCCTTGCGACGTTCATGGCTGACAAGATCATTGGTTCGATCCTCACCATATTGAATCCGTAAGGCTGCGCGGCTCATTGTTATCCGAGCAGAAAATGATAGACAGCTTGCGCTGCTCTCCATCCGTGACGTAAGTGGCATGATAATTTCCCCAGGAATCTCACTTCACATGCCAATATTGCCCTAGCGAGAATTGCTGGTGGCCAAGTTACTTGATATTGGTAAATCAATATTACGAGCCTGCAGCCAAAGCGAGAAGCCACTTGCGGAAGGGAACCAAGCCCCTGATGCACTGCGATGGCTCACCAAGGCTTTCCAAGTAATAGAGCCGATGGATTGTTCGGCCACGCCCGAGTTATTGGAGCTTAAGGTCCGCTTTTCGGCACATATTGATGAAGGGTTGTTCGCCACTGAACCGTTTTCACCCAGCGTTCCGTTCTCAGGAGCTTGGGTAAGAGGTGGATATGATTGAATCTAGAATCCGATTTATGACCTATGACCTACCGGCATCTACCTAGCTCGTGGATACTTCCTGGCGTCATCACAAGACCCGGAGAACCTGATACGAGCAGAGGCTGCGCTCGAAGAAGCTATTGCGACCATTGACCGTTCCGTTGACTCCGTAAGGCTCCGTTTTCCCGCATCACTCACTCCCTGATTTTCACACGTTATCCTTAGGCAAGCTCCGAGCAACAGCAACTCCGCTGGATGAAGCTCGCTGTGGTAAAGCGGCGAAAAGCTGGGGATACTGAGATTCTTCGCAGTAAGCCAATCTTCCACGTGATATATGAGCTCTAAAGCTGCAAAATTAATTCCCCCGTTCTTACTAATCAGCTTTAGAGTCCATAATTAACAACATGTCCTTTTCAGAGGGGGACCTAACTGAGTCAGTCGGAACATGTGCTTTATTTCGTTTGCTGACGTAGCCCCCAAAGCATGCTTCAAGAACTTCGAACACTTTCTCACCATCAGTATGACGTAGTTTGTTCACCTCAGTTGACTTATCGGCGTGACATCCTGTCCCACAGCAATATCATAACGACAGCTACGAAGACGTGTCTACGCAGAGGGATAGCTTGCTTGGCAAGCGTTGCTTCTATCGAACAGATCCTCGTTTTCCTATTGTTTCATTGTTCAAAGGGTGACAGCCAAGCCCAAGCTCTGAGGGATCTAGAACATTCGTTTCAAGGTAGTTAGCTTTCCCGATATTTTCCACCGTGAACAGATTTAGTGACCAAAGATCCGGTCCCGTTTTGTTCTTTAGAAGTATGTGATTCGGAAATCGAGCTGTCCAAGGCTGGGGCCAGCGTGTGTCTCACTGTTGGGCCCATTCTTCGCTTTCCGTGCCATCGTTGAAGGTTTCCTTTTCAGCTCATATGGCAATACGGCGACCGTCATTACCACACCTCACGGTGGACAGAAGCCGCTGATTGGTTCATGTGTGGCACTCACACAATCTTCTCTAGCTTAGGTGTTTCCTCTCTTTCTAAATGCTTTC
>JBBPJZ010000751.1:0-13938 GCA_038089015.1 Chalciporus aff. trinitensis | reverse complement strand
CTAGCTCTCGAGTTCAGCGGCTCGTGTACTGTCTCACGCACCCTGGACTTGGACGCCTATCGTCCACTAGCACTCTCAATCAACTTGTTGGAAACAATGGGTGCGTAGGAGAAATTGTCAAGACTGATGTTGTTATCATGACACTGACGGTTTACCACCAAAAAAAGGTACCAGAACGACAGAGATCGCATGTCAGGGTAAAGTCTGTGCGCTCCACTTCACCCCGGATGGAAGCAACATCGTGGGCTATTATGCCAGCCAAGTTCGCCAATGGAAACTCCTCGAGAGCATCCAGCCCGAGCTTTCACCGACTATCACGTGTACCAATTCCGTCTCCGGGTTGGTGGTATCCCCAGATGGCAGATGGATTGTGACTGGCGATAGCAATGGCAGCGTGATCATCTGGGACGCAGTCACTCACAAAAAAATGCTCGAGTTTAAAGAACATAGAGGAAATCCAGTGTACACGGTCGATGTATCAAGCGACTCGACGAAGGTCGTATCCGGATCAGGAGACTGCAGCGTTCAGATCTTCAATATCACATCTGGCGTTCGAGTACTACCGCCCTTGCAACACGACTCGTATGTTCAGAATGTCAAGTTCTCCCCGGATGGAAATCGAGTCGCCACGGCTACATATAATCAGAGCTCTGTCCGTATCTATGATGCCCACTCGGGCAACAGACTGTTTGATATCGCGGTTCAAGTCCAAGGACCTTCGGTCACCCCGCTTGCATGGTCATCTGACGGACAGAGACTCTTTGCCGTCTCTCCTGGAAGGATCACCTACTTGGACATATCTATAAACTCGCGTTCCGAGTGGTTGATAGACACTGGCAACAATCATTCTATCGCTACCAATGGAAGATTCATCGCATGTTCCTCAGGCAAATCAGTCTCTTTCTGGGACTCCACTTCGATTGAACCGATTGGGAAAAGTATCACACACCACGGAGATATCCAGTCCATTGCACTCGACCCCAATGGGCGTCGTCTAGCATGTGGCGTTTATTCCAAAATCGTCGTCCACAGTCTTGAAGATATTATTTCCCAAGATTATTTCAATGACTGTGTATGTGAAATCCCTCTAGCATTTCTGGGATCCGTGGAACGCTAACGATCATTGCACCGATTGCACCTTCTTTGGATTAGCTTCCGCTTTTGCGACTGGGTTATCAGACACAGGAGCTATGGACGCAAGGAAACCTCGTTAACACTGAAGCAATGCTCTCTGAGGAGCTCACACTAGCTTCACATCCTCGCTACTACACGCTCGCGAACCGCTCTCTCGTACGAGTGTATTTGAAACAGTCCGAGCTCGCTATTGCAGACGCCACACAGGTAGGTCCACTTTCACTCTATTCCATCTTGATCTCCCTTCTCATGGTACCTTAAGTCCCTTCAGATTGCACCATCTCCGATTGGACATATCGCCGTGGCCATTGCGCTGCTCCGCTCGAATGATCGAGATGGCGCTGAGTGGACATTCAACTTGGCGTTTCATGATTGCGAGTCACGACATATCAAGTTTTTATTGTTACTCCAGGTTTGAGAGCTCACCGGGATCGTTCTCGAGGCTCAAATACACTCTTTCCAGGCGATCCTCAAGTTTGAATGCGGAAAACAGGATGAGGCGATGTCACGCATTGAATATCTTCTCGAAAGGACGAAGGACGACACTGAGGTTGCGTATGTTCACACCCAGGCAAGTCTGTCGTGTGATGCACCCTGTGGTGAATGTCAGGGCTAATGTGTATGAAGGTGCTTGGAGGTATGTGCATGAAAAGAGGAGAGTATGCACGCGCGATATCCTTCTTCGATCGTGGAAAGCAAGTTGACCAGAACAATGGACGATCTCTAACTCTTGTCGCCATCTCCCTCGTGAGTCTTGTCAGCCAACATCTTGTATTCACTTAGTCATTCATGATCCTAGATATTCGGATCGGAGTGGACATTCAAAGAGCTGGACATCGCCGTTCGGCAGAATCTATATGAAATAACGTTCACAGCAGGACGTTTCAATGAAGCAGAAGAGATCCTTCTAAGTATCGTCGGGCCCTCGGCGAACAGAGCAACTATGGACTGGATTGTAGGTATGTTGTAACTCAGCCAGACGGTCTGCGGCGCTTTGTAACATCTATCAATTATCAGATTTCCACCGTCGCTCTATGGAAGCATCGAATGCTGGACATCGTACAGATGAAATTGTTCGCTCCCATACATAGAGATATTGATGAGATGGGTCTCAAGGCATGTTCGATGGATCAGGATATAAGATACACACACAAAGTTGTTGTACAATAGCATGAATACATGAAAGAGGATCCCGAGGTCTTGGTCGATGCTAATCGACATACCACACATCTGCACAGCTAGCGGGAAGCGACCTATAGCATTCCAGGAGGACCCGCTGCCGATAGAAGAGGGCAGGAGCGTTGTACAGCCGTTGCCCGTTGGGGGGCCTGGTCCATTTCCATGACCCAACATCACTACCGGGAACCTATCCACATGGGTCGACAGGGAGGTAGACGAAGGCAAAGTTCAAAATTCTGTACACTGTCAGCAAGAAGTTGCCACATCCAGTTCAATGACTCGACATCACCAGGAGTTTGCTGGTGACTTCGGCATCACCACTGCAGACAGCCCGTTCGGCTGTATGGATATGGTCTGGCTTTGCAACCATTCCTTGTCCTGTCGACAACAAATTCCCTATAGCTAACAATGAATTGGTGGGAATGAGATATCGATGTCCGAGTCAGACTCAGTGCTTGTAGCTCAATTGAAGTTGATCGAGGGGTAACAACAGAACTCAGGGGCTATCCCAAATTGAAACTGACCCTTGCATCTTCCTTTGGTCGTGCTCGTCGCCGTCCAAAGTCGCTGCTCATCGTCGTCCACAGCGAGCACACCACAATTACAGCCACTCACAACTAGCCAGCTGGTTTGTTGTTGTTCTTATTCTTCTTAATTTACAGCGAATAAGCGTTAACAAATGGTCCACCGCGCACCAGACTCGCGTCTCCTGAACAACCTCATCGCACACGAGAAAGAATACACTAAACATCTCGCCGCTCTTTTTCCCCTCTCACGTACTGCACTCGCCTCTCTCTCTGCTTATGCTGCTGCTTACCCGTCCTCGGTCATTCCAACTTCACAAACTCTCGCTGGCGCCGTCGACGTACTCGCAACCGCAGCGATGCATTACGATGGTCCAACAAGGTTATTCATTCATGGAGAGAGTAGCTGGTACTGTTGAAAGACCCTGAAGACGATGTCGGAGCTGTTTTGCGCGACCGCAGCACTCTGTCAGTGCGTCTTGCCAGATGACCTGAATGCTGGACTGACACATCAACTAGCGTGACTCGTCTCATTAGAGCATCCGGATCCACGAAAACTTCCAGAGATTTCTTGTCCTCTCTTATCCACCGTATCCATCATCAAGCAGATAGAGCACGGACGGTCACCTTTCTTGGTGGCCTTTTCGTCCTGCGTGATTGTAAGGGAGAGTTTCAGTGACATCCATGTCCTGACCCTCAGACGGAAACTGCAACCGAAACTGAGCAGGAGGGCATGTGAGAAATCCCTGTCGTCCTACCCCCTCGATCGTCGAGCTAGCCCTTCCAACCAGTTCTCCGGTCAATCTTGTGTCCAGATGTTAATCGAAGGCGATGCAGTCCTGCATTACTGTGCCTTGGGCCTTCGCGAGGTACCCACTGGCTCTAAGGGTGAGGACGTCCTTATCATTGACGCTGGTGGAGGAACCATTGATCTGAGTACGTAGTCACTGACGTTTAACCCGAAGGCCTGCAAAGAGATTTCCCTAGCTGAGTGTACGTGGCTGACTCTTACACCTAGTATCTTCTGAGGAGTCCAAATCAGAATCTGCAGGGGTCAGAGCTAGTCATCTTGTTCACTCACTAGTTGCACGTGCTACGTACAGTGTCCCCATGACTCCTTCGGCGATACAAGCAGCGCAGTGCGCAGTCCCAGCAGAAAGCTTCGAGCTTACAGCACAGGTTGCCTACACAGCTAATGTGAGTCGCAATCCCCGGCGACAATTGTGTACTATGATAGCTGAGGCGGAGATCGCCCAGGGGACTCCACGAAGTGTATGACCTTTTTTTCCACCAAATCCATTGTGGCATCACACTCTATCCTTCGCATTCCGGAAATACATACAACTGAAATACGGTAATGTGATAATATAACACCTTGTCTGGGTTGGGGATGGACAATGCTCAGATGCCTCTGAATTATATACAGAGTTTATTCAATCTCGGTTTCTGCACACCATTCAAATCGACTCCGACGCTTGTTATGCAGCTTCTGGGGTTTGAATACCGCCTTTTGGTGGCGCAAATACGATGAATACTATAATTTGTACATTCCAAAGAGTGCGATGGTGTAAGACTGAGAACCGAGCAAGACCATGGGTGAGAGGGTTATATGTTTGTCTGAGTATGGTATTGACCACGATACTTATTGTATGCATACTGTGCTTCCTCAAGGTACATATCAAGCTGCTTCTGGCGTTTCGCATTGCGAAATGTTGGAAGGGTCGATGAAAAGATGATGTCCTCGTCATGTGCAACTCGATCGGCAACTCTCACCTTCCAAGTGCGCCAAACCTCCCTTTGATCCAAAATGACGGTGTCCAGTACGCCTCTAACGTCGATGCACCTCACAGGACAGGGAATATCGTGGCAAGGCACAAGACACTGGAACGTCGCTGCTGCGGTGGGCGTCTTGAACTGCCATTTTTGTACAGGTGGATTTCCAAGGACATCAAGGAACTTCTTTGTGCGGACAGGATAGTTGTGAAGCGGAACAGACAAGATGAATACCATGGATAGCGGGAATAGCATATCGAAGAGGACCTGCAGTTCCTGGAACGTGGAGAAGTCGTGGATGTATAAGAACCATGCCACGTACAGCGGAGCGGATCTGGCGCCAATCCTGGTGACCTCTGAAACAATCACAATGGGATTGAATGTCTGGAGCGCGCGTATATACGGTACCAATGACACGAGTATGGGGACGGAATTCCACACCGCGAATGATACCAGCCAGCGTGACATGTATGGGGTAAATGATAGAGGGATGAACTGCCAGCCTGGCAGTACCACCAGCAGGTACCACAACCCTTGAAAGAAGCCCTCTAATATTGAATCAACAATAACCCTCCATGCCGAGGGCTGGAGGAGACCTGCAACTGGGTAGGAGAGATGGAAACCACCTATAGTGATTGCTTTAACTACGTCCTGGGTGCCTTGGAGTATCACGGTGAAGTCCTCGTCCAATAGCATCGCATACGATGGTGATGGGGTACGGGATGCCTGCGATTGGTGAACAAGGCTGAGAGTGCCATCCCCAATCAAAACAGGCCATCCGCAGGCCACCAGCACTGCACGAAGTGAAAGCACGCTGATTGCCCACGACGGACTAAAGAGCCAGTTTAAAATCATCGCAAGCAGAAGTAGTGATGTAAGACCATAGATGTCGGCCCCAGTGTTGTAGCCGCGATGAGCAACGTTTCCAGAAGCTTCATTCAAGTCTATCAAGGCCACGAGGTGGGCGGAGCTGCTTCCTGGAGATGCTGCTTCCGACTCGGAGGCGAGCTCGTCGTGAGGAAGGTCCCTGCTGTGTTGCACCAGCAGTCTCGATAGACGTGCTGATGGGCGCCTTGTGAGGCTCAACATAGGCAAGATAAACTCAGGCCTCGATTGTCTTTGATCCCAAAAGGAATAGAGGATGGAACAAAGGTCCAGGAACACGGACGAAAGCTGGCATGGATTGGAGAAAACATCGCGCAACCGGGGGAAGAAGGCCAAGATGGCAGAGGTACATGAAGCATTGGGATTACGACACCTTCGCGTGGGGAACAAGTGAAAGGATTGGCAAATACTGCTCGAAACACCAATCATGATCAGTCGCTCCCTGATCACATTTGCCAGTGGACGACCAAAAACTTCAAGGGCCTCGCCTTCAAACGCTTCAAGGATGACTGACAGTCTCGAGTTCTCTGCATCCGGGAGGGTGGAGGAAGGGAAATTCCGTGCGCTGACCAGTGGTGTAATTCCTGAGTGCCACCGAAACGAACACATGCAAAGACCGATGAAGACTATTGAAAGCCGTCACCAAATCTTGCCAATTCCATATTGCATCAGGCAGAGTATGAAGAGCCTCAACAACGGCTACGTAGGTGGCTTTGGATATGGCGGAGGGATCCAGGTAACTTGAATCCTGCGGAACAGAAATGGAGGGATTGACAACGGCTGCATAATTCTCTTGTACTCCTGAGGTAAACAAAATGACAGAGAGTACAAGGAACACAGCAACTCTTGATTACATCCGGGTCTAGCATGGTGTCGAGAGTCCAAAGGGTGACTTCAAATGCGGCTAGGAGGATGGCATATTGAAAGACTTTCGAGTACCCCAGGGGCTGTACAGGATCAGTAGACGAGTTGGGGTCTTTTCTATCTGCCATCTTGGAAACAGGAAAATTGTGCTGCATGAAATGGCAAAGATGTGGCTTACTAATAAAATTTGACCATTCAGCAGAGGTACTGGAGCAGAGGGGGCAGTTTGACACACCTGAACAATGAAATGCTTTGGAAGGAAGGCGGCACGCGTATGATGAGTGACTGAGTCTGTGCATGCCGCAAGGCTCATGATGTGGTCGACACGTTTTTGCCAGAGTCGGTTGATCCTGGAACAAACATGGTTTAGCGCTTGCAGAGTTGTCCTTCGTTGCTTAGGTATATTTGTGTCAGTTATTTGGCCACTGCCCTGCTAGGTTTGTGCTAACTCTCCTGGCCTTGGTGGCGGTTGAAAATTCCACCCTTAGTATTTGCTCAAGATATAACAATTGGTTACTGTGGTAATCCCCTGTATTACAACTCTGCTGGAATGTTTTCTTGCTGCATGTGACATGGCTCTGACAGCCGGAAAATTATGTCCTCAGAGTTTGAGTACGGAATCGCTTTTACATTGGTAGTGGTGGAAGAAATTCTCCGAGGCTGACATGCCTAGGTGCCTCAAATTGACAACTTGAAGAATGACATATTCTCCGGCTACGACAAATCCATGCCAGCTCCAAACATTGTGGGGAAGAGAAAGTATTTGGGGTTGAAACACATATCTGCAGAAGTACCATACATTTACTACGATGGATCCGCGACGAGCACAGATCAAATACGATATCTGTGGAGGAATGATGAACAACGTATGAAAGACACGGTCGGGATGACACTGATTATTAGCAAATGTGGCACCTCCGCACGACAGTAGGACAAGGACATTGGCGAGCGTGATAACATGTGCATAGAAGGAAAACACACTCAATGCCAAAATCAGAGGAAGCTGGTGCCAGTGGAAGACATGGATATACTCTCAACTCTGAGGCAGTCGGCGTGCCAGCCTCCTCAAGTTTTCAGTATCGTTCAACTAATGTAGTTTTATAACTGTGATGATATATACTATCTGTGCCACACACAGGAGAATAATTGGGAATTATGCACAACAGTGCAAACGAGCGCATAGGCTGGAGAGGAACGAGGAGGAAACAGACAGCACACATGCTTACTCCAAATCAGCACCGAATTGACTACCAAGACTCGACGTCACTCTCAGGAATCTCTGCACGGGAGATCGACACATGGAAAGTCTCTAACACCAAGCGATTAGTATGAACATGTACCAGTACTTAGTTTCGACGAACTTGTTGACCCTCCGCATGTCTCCGAATGCAAATAACCGTCAGGGGCTGATATTCCTATTTTAGAACCGACGCTCAGCCTCGAGTTTGCCTCGGCGAGTGGCACCCCCAGGCTCACACAGCATCCGACTTGTCGACAGTAATGGGTGCGTATGAAGTTTCAGTCATGGTTGGACTGACGTGCTGATGACTCGCCACCTATAAGATTCCAAAACGACAGAAATCGAATTTCAGAATCAAGTATGTGCGGTCCACTTCACGCCTGATGGGAGCCACCTAGTTGGCGCAAATACGAAAGGCCAAGTACGTCGATGGAAAGTAGGAGATAGAACGCGGAAAGGACCACCCATTAGCTTGGATGGGTGCGACTATGTATTCGGACTGGCAGTATCCCCCGATGGCAAGTGGATTGTTACTGGAGACCGAGGGAAGGGCTCGGTACTCGTCTGGGACGCAGTCACTCACAAACAAATTGTTAAATTCGCGGAACACACTGCACAAGTGAATGCGGTTGATGTGTCAAGCGATTCGACAAGGGTCGTTTCCGGATCGGTTGATTTGACCGTTCGGGTCTTTAGCATCACTTCAGGTGTTCGAGTGCTCTCCCCCTTGGAACACAACTTCTTTGTTCAGGGCGTCAAATTCTCTCCGGATGGAAACAAAATCGCCACTGCCACGATTCATCAGACTTCTGTCCGCATCTATGATGCCCACTCGGGCGACAAACTCTTTGACATCCCCGTTCGGGTTCAAAGTTGGCCGCTCACTCCGCTCGCATGGTCATCTGATGGACAAACGAAATTATTTGCCGCATCACCCGGAAAGATCACCTGCTTCAATACAACATTAAACTCGTCTTCCGAATGGTCGACTCACAACACTAATGGTTGCACTTCTATCGCTACCAACGGAAAGTTCATCGCATGTTCAGCAGGCTCGTCAGTCTCTCTATGGGACAGCACTTCGCACAAACAACTCGGCGGGGTCATCGAGCACCCCAAGACCATCTGGTGTATCGCCCTCACTGCTGCAGGGCGTCGTCTTGCCTGTGGTGTTGGTAGCAAGATCATCGTCCATGATCTTGAAGATGTTATTCCTCCGAACTATTTCAATGATTACGTGTGTACAAATCTCCTTGCATGCTTATGATAGGTGAATCACTCACGTGCGTTGACTTCTGCGGGTCAGCTTCCCCTTATACGAGTGGATAAAGAGACACTTGAACCATGGATCCCAGGCAACCTTAAGATGGCTGAAACGGTGCTTTCTCAGGAGCTCAACCGAGCTTCAAAGCCTATCCACCACACGTTGGCGAACCGTGCTCTTGTACGAGCGCATCTGAACCAATCAGCAATCGCGATCGAGGATGCTACGCGGGTGAGTCAGCTTTCGCTCCAACACATTAGGACATTACTCATCGTGTACCTGCAGTCCCTTCAAATCCTGCCGTCCCCTATTGGATATATTGCTATGGCTATCGCTCTCCTGCGTCAAAGCGATCGTGATGACGCAGAGTGGAAATTCAACTTGGCGTTTCATGATTGCGAGTTGAACGACAACCGGTTGTTATTGCTCCTCCAGGTTTGTAAGCCACACTTGCGTCAATCTGGAGATTGAAGTATGTTCTTCTCAGGCAATACTCACGTTCGAATGTGGAAAACAAGATGAAGCAATCGCCCGTGTAGAGTGTCTCCTAGAAAGAGCGAAGGAGGACGCAGAGGCCTCCTATCTTCACGCTCAGGTAGGTCTGATGTGAGACTATTCATCCTCTTCAGACCGTAGACGCTGATATATGCCAAAGGTGCTGGGAGGAATGTGCATGAAGAGAGGAGAGTACGCACGTGCAATATCCTTCTTCGATCGTGCGAGCCAAATTGCCCCCCACGACGGACAATCCCCACCTCTAGTCACTGTCTCCCTCGTGAGTCTAGTCTTATCGCATTGGAGTACAGCGTATTTGAATACATGTTCACCCACTTATCGATGAACTCAGACATTTGGCCCGGAGTGGAGACTAAAGGAACTAGACATCACCGCTCGGCGACGTCTATACGAAGTAACGTATACTGCTGGGCGTGTCGAAGAAGCCGAAGAGATTCTTCTCAGCATCATCAAGTCTTCCGCAATCAGATCGACTACAGACTGGATCGTGGGTACGCTCCAAGGTTGATTTAACGTACTTGATAGTATCACTGACCGATGGTTAGATTTCACCCGAAGACGCGATGCTGAAGCCCCGAACGCTGCACATCGTGCTGAGGAGATGGTTCGCTCCTATGCAGACTGGGCCGTCACTCGTGAAAAATCAGCCTGCCTTGGAACAACAGCGAAGGTAAGTGTACATAATCATTCAAAACGGGTGTAGGAACTGAAGTTATGCGGTCGTATATGCACAATTTGAAGGTTGATACGGACAGGTCGCGGTGATGTGCGCTGATGATGCATTGGAAGTTTTCTGTGACCTCGATTGATTGTAAGAACTCTGGCCCGGGAACATACACTCACACATTTCGCGTACAAGTTTATGCATCGAGTACTACATGGGGTTGAACAGTATGCATTATCGTGAGAGGCAAACAAAAGCTCGAAGGTGCGACCGTAACCGCCATACCCCAAACCAAAGCCGCTAAACACTCTCGGATCCGTTAATGTAGTCACTGTGACAAGAAAGAGATTCAAGATGAAACATGAGGGTACACTTTGAGCCAAGCCTATGCAATGTGGAGGAGCAAGCAGAAATGTAGCGCTGCTGAGTCGAGAAGTTGGATTCGCAGTAGCTAAGAATTAACCCAAAGGACGATAAGCTGCGTGAGATCATACACAAGGCTATGAACTGGAGAGATAGGGGTAGTTCTAAACTGTCAAGCGTCAAGCCAGCTGACCATGACATGTTGAATTGAGCACAGAATCTCTTTTACGGCGCCCTAGATCCTGAGCCTTCCTCTGGTCAAAAGGAATGATGACCCTCAAGCTACGACGAACTGATGCCAGCTCCAACGTTGCTGGACAAAAATTGTGTCTTGAATGGGTTCCCCCAAAATTATGGAGAAAGGTCTGATTAGCACAACACGTTTAGACTGACGCGTGTTACACTCATCGTATTGGAACTGGAGTTTAACAGCATTTTCCTCGGTGTTGTCAAGTGGTTGTTTAGGTACCTTGTGCTCGTGGCCCGGAGAGCTGTTGAATGCTAAGCCCTCGATGCCACGATTCGTCAAGCAAGGGCAGATTAGTTCGGGGTACCTTGTGATGCATTTCATGGGAATCACGGAGCGGATTTAGAATGTTACTCATGTATGAGCGAGCATCCTGAACTATGAGATGACGCAAGTTCGGAACGAACATGCTCTGAAGTGATTGGTCACCATGGACGCAGAGAGTTCTTAGAAAGCGATGTTTCGAATGGGTAACCGGAAGCTGGCCATCGTTTCTGAAAACGACCTTGGGCGAAAAGGTAAAGTGTTCGAGGTTGGGACACGCCCGCAGAAGCGTGAGGAAGATGTTATCCGTGGGGCGATCATGCATATCCCTAACCGTGGGGAGTATATTGTCCATGAAACTACGGTTCGGATCCTTGAGCACGATCTCGAGATGCATAAGAGTTGTCCACCCACGATTGAAACGGGATAGAGTACCCATGTCAAACGTAGGGGAATGAATGGCAAGTGTGCGGAGGCGAGGTGATGGGGGGATAATTGATGGTGATGGGCTATTTTCTGTCCTTCTCAATGTGTTCAAATCGCCTTCAAGGCGAAGGTGCTCCAGTATGGGCATATCTTTGAGCACCAAAGGTAGACAGTTGATCTGTCCGTAGAGGAGGCAAAGGGATGCACAGCGGCGTGCACAACGATGAGCAAAGCCGATGGCCTCAGCCTGCTCTCCTTCTCGCTTGAATACAGTATTTAGGTAAACTGTCAGCGAAAGCGGAGAGTCTCTAGCCCTCTAGAGCCATCCATTGTAGAAGGCTATCCGTCCCAGCGGATCTGCCAGTGGGGCGAGGGTGGGACCCCAAAGTTCCAGCGAATGCCATAGTCCTCGGGTATCTAACGCAATTCCTCTCCAGCGTTTACAAACCCGCGTCAGCATGGTGCTAGATCTGCACATTTATTCCCATCGCGAATTTTGAGTTCCCGTCGCGAATTTTTGGAGTTCTCATCGCGAATTTTTTGTATTCTTCATCGCATTTTTTGGGGGGCTCCTTCCGCGATTTTTTAAGTTCTGCGGCCACTGACTGCCTACCAACACAGTTGCCCCCTCACCGACTCGTTCGCAAGCCCACCAACTTGGTCCCACCTTCACTTACCCGTTCACGGACCCGCTAACTCGTTCACAGGCCTACCGACACATTCGCATCCTCACCAACTCGTTCGCGAGCTTTCCGACTCATTCGGGGGTCTGCCAACACACTCGCACCCTCACCAACTCAGTTGCGAGCCTACTAACTTGTTCCTGCCCCAGCTAACTCGTTTGCGGGCTCACCGCAAGCCTACCATCTCTACATGCAGGCGCAAACACACACGCTGAGAGCGTGCGTGTGTTGGTGCTCATATGTAGGGGATTCTTTATGTTATGGGATGGGTAGGGGTGTGGGTATGCCTCCGGACACCTGGGTGTGATCCCTGTTCATGCCTACATCTGACCTAGAGTTCCAATAAATATATATATTTGTTCACCTGATTTTTCATGGTACAATACAACATATTTGGTGTCTACCTAAGCAATGCAACATGGTGAGAGGGTAGTGCAAACTCAAAGAATTGTGGCTGGAACCCGAAAAAAAATTCGCGATGAAGAATACAAAAAATTCGCGATGAGAACTCCAAAATTCGTGATGAGGACTCAAAAATTTGTGATGGGAACTCAAAATTCGCGTGGGAATAAATGTGCAGATCTAGCACCATACGTCAGAACCAACGGTACGTCGACCTTGGATGGCCTGAAGTCACCAAATGTCAGTATGGGTTGACATCTCAAGAAAATCGCCTTGAGGATATCGGTGGGAAGATCACGAATACATGATGTATAGCTCTTGTGCGCTTCAATCGAGGCGATGATCTGCTGGCGTTGTTCGAGGAGTTGATCATAGATAGGTTTCACCTGATCGATAATAGCACGGACGGAATTGAGCTGGTTTTCGCGCTGGGAATGACTTCGTGTATCGCTGGGGTATCATGCTCCGGCGCGGCACGGGCCGTATCAGAGCAGTTTGTAGAGTACGGAGAATCGAGAGGAGCGAACTGAATAGTCGACTATCGGCAGCAGTGCGATCAGTGCGATTGGTGGGATCTTACGATGACGCGAGTATCAAGTGCCTGAAGCTGTCGGCGATCCTCAGTGAAGAACTCGATGGTCCACCATACAATCTTACTCACTGTGTGTACCAACTCTTCTGCAAACATATTTTACAGTTCTGAGATCCGTCCAACGAAGGTCGAGGCTGGATCAAGGTTGAGTTCAGAGAGGGAAGGAAGTAATGAAACATACATCCGGCCGACAAAGATGACAAAGCAGGCTCGCCGGCACATACCAACGAATAAATAAAGTGAATTAATAGGGCACTGAAGGCCATGCTGCAAGTGGGACGCTGGACTACATAGCACTTATAGACGTTTAGTTACAGCGTTATATAGCAGACGAGCGAGCTCTTCAAAATTCAACCAATACATTTTGCAACCCCCGTCCAACGGGTTACGCCAGAGAGCAATAGACAAACATTCCGCCCTTTCCGGACGAAGCAGTCGTTCTGGGGTAATTCAGCGAAACAAACGTCTAGATCATTCAGAAGAAAACGAACTCGCTAGCCAGACCACTAACAAATCCTACTAGCATGCGCAACCACCAAGTAGAACGAAATAGACACTAATCGAAAAAAAAAATACGATAAACGATAAACGCCAACAGCAGCGCAATAACGAAAACGAATGCAACGAATGCAACGATCAATGGAATAAACTAAAAAAACGTCCAATGCCGAATGCCGAATGCGAATATGCCACTGATGAACCCGACGCTCACCCCCTTCCCTGACCAGCCCGACTCAGCAACTTCCTCGCCCGCTTATACACCTCATCTTCCTCACTCGAATCTTCCCAAACACCCTCCACCCCTCCCCCATTCCGCACCTTCCATCCCCCTCCCTCTTGTGCCTGTGCTTGGGCAGGTGCCCTCGGAGGTCTTCCCTTTAGATCACGCCACGGTTCATACCCGTCCTCATCCTCATC
>JBBPJZ010000750.1:0-13960 GCA_038089015.1 Chalciporus aff. trinitensis | reverse complement strand
CATAGTGCTTGAGCATATCTAAGCAGTACTGATGCTGTGAAAGTGAAAGAGAGTGCTTGGAGCGCTCACTGTCAATCTTGATATCAAGCAGCTAAGTGGTGGGACCCAAATTATGCAGTTCGAAGTGGTTGTGAAGTATGTCAATGGCCTGCTCAATAGCCTGTGAAGACTTTGAAGCAAAGATCATATCATCAATGAAAACAGGCAGGATAATGTGAATATCACCTTGAGAATACAGGTAGATGGAGGCATCAGCATAGAATTGTCTTCAACCAAGTGACTCAAGCACGGAGTGCAATTTGCAATTTCAGTGATTACCCCCTCGCTTAGTGCCATACAGTAGATCATGAAACCACTCTGACATATAAATGTGTTTGTGATGGTCCACTCCATGGTGTTCAGACTTTCACTTTCAGTCAATAGTGATATACTATGTCTGGTTGGATTCACAGGTCTTTCACAGCATCATGCAACTCAGAATCTATGTTCATGTCCATAGCCCACTGTATAATACCTCCCTTTCCACATTCCCTCCCTTTCAACTCTCCCTTCCTTGCAATCACTGCATGTATGTCAACACACTTACCTGCCCACACTCTGGTGAATTCTTAAATGTGCAAGCTGTTCATCTCATGCTGCATCTGATCTAAGTAGACCTATAAGATCATTTTCAATGAACAAAGGTTGTATGTGAGAGCGTTAATGGCATGCTGTTTTTCTGGTGGACTCTCCACAGAAAGCATTGGGGTTGACTCTGGAACTATTTGAAGCTTGCAGCTTGGATGGCACTAACTGCTGAGACTGCAAGATCAGTGTTTCCTTGCATTGCTTGCATGTCTGGCTTTTCCTTGTCATTGAACTTTCACATGCATCTTGATTCTTTGACATGCAGGCAATGTTTGCACTGGTGATCACCAAGGTAAACAAGTTCATGATAGTGGGATTGAGACATAGTGAAGTCAAGTGCAAGAGAAGTTAGAAGTCAATGCAAGGTTGATGACATGCTGCACTCAATGATATATATAGCTATTAGACCAGTGGAAACTGGTTGCAACTTTTTGTTTGACTGTTTTGGACTGGTTTTTTTTCAATCCAGTTGTGATTGCTGAAGTTCGCAGGCCCACTGAATGCCCGGTGGAAAACCAAGAGAAAAGAGAGTCCAGCCTCCCCACAAGTGAGATGGCAGCAGAGTGTGTGCAGATGTATTCTGTATGTATATACATAAAAGCCTGCTTGAGGCATACTGGCAAAATATCAGTGCATTCATGCGAATTTCATGTTAGATTAGATGATTGCCCACTATGCCTTTTCCTATTGATTTCGCATTCTATTCACTTTGTGTTACTTATACAGCGCTACCCTAGCGCTCCTATTGACTTCTAACCTAGCTAGATCAATTCCCCACCTTATTTTACCCTTACCACCAACTTGGTACATTTCCTACACTTGTTTCCTTTGCTCTGCACAAGCAGAGCCTCTACTTAGTGTTCTGTTTCGCTCTTGACAGTTGTGGCTTGCTAGTTGACAGCTTGTTTACCAATATTTGGTTACACTACACACAACCTCCCAGAGTCCACTCTAGTTAACCTTTGGTTACTCACTGTGGACTCCAGGTCGGTCTACCCTTTGTATTTGCGTTATGTTCAATTGGTTACTCATTGTGGACTCTAGTTCTAGCTCCCTGAAGCCCTTGAGTCGATCCAACAAGTGGCTACTCCGCTTCTGCAAGTCTTTTGACTGTAATATAGGTCAATCATAACAAAGTTGTTGGATGCATTGTTGCATGTTGGTGAGTATCCAGCCATTCAACAAGAACTAACTTTATTTTGTCGACCCATATTCTTATAGCATCAATGCAAACACTGTTGCCATCTCAAGTCCAGTGTGTGACTAGCAAGCTTAAATCAGCGATTATCTATTCCAAAGAAAGGTAAGTCATCACCTTGGGTATCTCAATAATGTCTAACAGCAAGCTAACTGCCCGCCCTTTGTACTCTAGGTTGACTGAGAATGCAATAGATGTCTCATGCTTTGGTCAGGTCCATTCATCAGTTGTGAAATGGAGCTTCCCATCATACTTCCAGTGAGCAAATCAGTCCAGGTCTTAATTTAATTTTGTGGCATTGACCTGTAACATTTTAGTAACCTGATTCTGTGTTCATGCAAAAACAAGATGAACATCCCATGAGATAGTGGCAGGGGATGGTATGTAATATTTGGGGCAGCCTGTCTTCATCAGAATTCTTGACTATGGAAAATGGTTGTTGACTTTCAGCAACCCTGCAAATCATCCCAGCATTACAAATGGCATCATTATTTAATGTTGACACATCCAAGACTCTGCACTCGCTGCATTTCTTGCCAGGGATGTCGCTGATTGAAGTATGTTACCTTTCCTCAAGCTTTTCACTCACAATGTGTGGTAGTGGTTCTCTTCCAAAGAAAAGTTTTGACAATATTCATACATATATCAGAATGTTACCTGTGGACCAGGCATCCTGCATATCAAGAAACAAGTGGATGGTTGCCTTGCAGTTATGCCTGCTGCACTGGACCTCATGTGCATGCTGGCCATCAATGATGACAATAATGTGGCTTTGGGTGCAAGAAGACATAGACCAGTGAGGTCCAATTCTTTTTGGTGTTCTATGAACTGTATTTAGCTAATTGTAACAAAGGTTTAGTAATAACATACCTAGTTTGTACTCTGGGCTTGGAGCAGCCACTGGTGTCTATTCTTGGGGATCATCATTATCAGGTGCATCCTTGACAATCACATGCCTTGAAGTGAATGATGTTGACATTTCCACAGAGGTATTCATGGTGCTCCCAGACTCTGTTGACAATGAATCTGCATTTATCAGCACTATGACTTTGGGTTCAGCATTCTTTCACTTTGCTGGCAGCTCATCCTGCCTGTTGTCCTTTTTTGCTTGGCTGTTTTCAAGTGCTGCCTTTGCCTTGTCAGTTAGCTTTACACTGTGTCTCAATAATTCAGAGAACATGTTGGTCTATGTCTGAGTAAATTTGGGTGACTGTCCCTGATTCTCCATTATTATGAGTACAAAATGCTATGCATTTCATGTATTCCATTCAGAGACACAGCCTACTGTACATATAAAATTTGGAGTAAACCCTAGTGGTGGGTATGGGTAAGGGTATTGAGCAATGTAAAGGTAACCCCCAGCCATACCCAAGTGGTACCCATACTCATCACCACAACATTTTTAAAAGTCAGTCTTGTGATCTTGCTTAATAATGCTGATTGCTATGGAAACATCAGAGACATCAAAAATGTTGTAAACTGGGCAGGAGTTAGTGTTGATATGATTAACAACTGCATGCACATAATGGTTGGAATTCTCATGTTCACAACAAGTTTATCTATATCCTGCAGTCAACTCTTACATGATGTGCAAAGCATCAATGTACACTGAGTGTCTGTCATGCTTTGCATGACAGAATGGGGTCCTTGTAGTCAATGGTTCCATCATCAACTTGTACATAATATCACATTTTCAATGTCAGACCTATTAAGTGTCACCTATGATATAACAAAAATATTTTACAGTCAAAAGACTTGCAGAATATATCACAATCTGCTTCCATCAAAGCCTTGGAGAGGTTGAACTTTGAGAAAATGCACATGTGGTGAAAGGATTACAAGAATATCTCAAAGAAGTCAGAAATTTGATTTCCCCTTCACACAATATCTAATGACAGTATCCTTGTCACCATGTCAGAGGAGTCCCTTGATGGGCTTGGCCCAGACAATACACAGGTGCTTAATTTCTCTTGCATATCCTCTCTTCTCACCATCCACGAAATCCCAGAAGACACCTATGTGCACTCAATCAACCCAGAACAAGAAATCCTGCTCCAATCTCAATCTGCTCCTTGAAAGGCAAGACCTTCACTCCTCTCACTACACTTCTTGACTCCAGAGCCAATGCCATCTTCATTGATTGGCAATAGGCCATGTTGAAGAAGATTCCCCTTACCAAGCTTAGACACACAGTTCCTGTATACAACATGGATGGATTCAAGAACTCTGCTGGATCTATCACCCACTTTGCCAAACTCATTCTTGAGTACCAGGGACATCATGAGTGTGTAAATGCCAAAGTAACAGATCTTGGCAAGAACACCTTTATTCTTGGCTTTTCTTGGCTGATATGCCACAACTCTGAAATCAACTGGTCTGTGGGAACAGTTACCATGACACATTGCCCTACCACATGCTCCCTCCTCCATGACAAACCAGGTCTAGACATCGATGACCCTGACCATTAGGAGCAAGATGTTGCTTACACAGCATATCATGCTATCCATGCTGAAACCACTCCTTCACCAAAGAAAGAGCAAACTGTAGAAGAAATGGTCCTGAAGGAATATCACAAATTCCTAAAAGTATTCTCCAAAGGTGAATCTGAGCAGATGTCCATACAAAAACCCTGGGATCATGCTATAGAACTGAAAGACATGTTTAAGCCAAAAAAGGGATGGATCATTCCCCTATCTGATGAAGAACAAAAGGAGGTTTCCAGCTTCATTGACAAACAGCTCAGAAAAGGATATATTGTTTCCTTTAAATTCAAACAAACGTCCCCTGTTTTCTTTGTGCTGAAAAAGGACAGATGAAAGTAAATGGTGCAAGACTATCATTACCTAAATGAACACACCGTAAAGAACAACTACCCTCTTCCCCTAATTAGTCAACTTGTTAATAAGCTCAAAGGTGCAAAACTCTTCATCAAGATGAATATTTGGTGGGGATATAACAAAGTTTGCATCAAGGAATGTGAAATGACCTAAACACTAACTTCTAGTTGATCAGACTTGAAGACGTGAGCTTGATCCTTAGGGCTTTGCAACCTGTGGTCTAATATGATGAAGAGGGAAGTACAAATGATAGGAAGGACTTTACCAGGGAGATCTGGGGTCCATTCTAGAGTGGGAATGATTATGTTGAGACAACATATTTGGAGAAAGGCTTGGTATAGCCAGTAGAGGGTGAACCCAACATGGATGTGGAGCCTGATGGGGATGGTAAGATGAGAGTTGGTCATTTGATTGACCATGTGAGTTTGGGTAAGGTCAAGGAAATCATTATGGAATCTGCTCCCATGTAGTGGAGTGACATACATGCATTGCCAGGAGTCAGATCTGGGGTATCTGGACCAAGTCTCTCATTGACCAATGTTTTATGGGTCAGAGAGGTCAAAGGGTCTCCAGAAGAGTGTGTGATTTCCTAAGTTTTGGGAAGTGTGGATTGAGGGCGTCAGTGATAGCATCTCTTGAGGCAGCAAGAACCCAGCCTGCTTTGGCTTTGGTGGGAGATGGGAGAAGGGGTGTTACATTGAGAAGAAATAGAAAAAACAGAGAATTTGGTAGGAATGGAAATGAAAGGGGTAGTATGAGCAGACATAGTAACTAAGGTTTTCAATAAGGGTTTTGTTTAGTGATGAGAATGAGAGTAGAGTAAGTTCCTGTGGAGATGATAGTGGAATGTTGTCTTTTATAATTGATGAGAACCTTCTTGGTGTGGGAGAGGTGTACTTCCTTTAACCAAGAATCTTCTTCAGCTGAGTATTCTTTCCACCTGATCAGGTACAAGAAGCAACCCAGAGATCTCTGATGTCTGATGATTTTTTCTATTTTGTATTCCTCTTCTCCAGCTATGGGTTCTGGTGGTAGCATCAGGTAGTTTGGACCATGGATAGCATTCTTTTGATAAGGGGTGAGAAGAGAGAGGTGAAATATGGGGTGGATTCTCCAGGTTTGTGGAAGGCAAAGTTTGTAGGAGAGCAGAGATAGGACCTGAGTAATGATAAAGGGTCCTTTTTATTTTGGGGCAAATTTAGGAAAAATAATAGATCATTTCAGGTTTTGGGCTTCAAGCCATACTTTGTTATCTTTCTTAAATGAGGTAAAACATCTTTGAGTGTGTGAAGCCATGACTTGTCTGACAAGTTAATGGACAGTGAGGGCATCATTTCTGATGATGGTAAGAGATTTGAGACAAGATTCTACTGCAGGAAGTAGTGTTTCAGTAATGATGGTGAGAAGGGCATGGAGTTTATAGCCTATTATGAGGAAGAATGGAGATTTGTTGGTGACAGAATGGAAGCAATAATTGTGAGCAAATTTGGCATGAGAGATATTGTCAGCTCACAAGGTGGGGTTATCTTCACAGTAGATCCAAAGGTACATTTCAAGTTCCTGGTTTACTCATTTAGTTTCTCTGTCAGATTGAGAATGATAAGCAGTGGACATGGATAGGTCATATCCAAGGAGTTTTCCTAGTTCTCAAGCAAATTCTGAGGCAAAACAGATGTCTTTGTCACAGATGATTTTATCATAGAGTCCAAAACAAAGATATACTTTGTGGAAAAAGAGGGCAGCAGTGACCATTTTCTTGGTGAGGCAGAGAATTATCCTCTTGGTCAGTCTGTGATTGACCATAATCAAAAGGGTGTCAAAATCATTGGAAGTGAGGAGGTCAGTGATTAGATCACATGAGACCTATTGAAAGGGTTGGGTGAAGTTGGAGGGGATTGGAGATAAGGGAGATACAGTGGAATGAGTGTTAACCTTGTTCTGTTGACAGATGGCACAACCTTCAATGTAATGTCATACAAATTGGGCTAGTTCAGGCCACCAGAATTCCATAGCAATCAGTTGTCAGATTTTCAGATATCTAGGGTGTCCAGCCAAAAGATGATCATGTGCATGTTGCACAAATGGATTGTTGCAATTTTTCATTAGGCAGAACATACACTCAGTCTTGGTAAGTCAGAACACTGAAAGTGGAATGGTGGGAGAATGTCTCCATCAATTGCCTAGAGTGCAGTCATAAGGAAAGGATTGTCTTTTTCATGAGGTTTGATATGTTTGTTCATTGCTGTGTCTATGATGCAGATAAAGAGGGAAGGTGAGAGAAGTGTAACATCAGTGTTATCATCATTATTCTTGGGTAAGAGGTTAGGTTATCTGGAGAGCACATCTGGACCAGCCAGAGTGGATCCACGTATATGGATCAATTTCAGGTCAAAGTCTGCAAGGTCTAGAAGTCAATAGGCTTGTTGTTAATTAAGGTTTGGGGATTGTCAGAAGTATGTGAGGTTTTTGTGATTGGTGAAGACCTGAACAGGGAAAGAAAATCCATGTAGATAGTGATGTCATGTCTTCAAGGCACAAATAATGGCTAGGAGTTCTCAATTGTAAATGTCATAGTTTCATTCAGCAGCAGCAAAGATCTGAGAGAGGTAGAAGCATGGATGTTAATCTTCATTGGCATCAGTTTGAAGAAGGATACCTTTAGAGGCATATTTGCAGGTGTCAGTAGCGATGGCAAAGGAAGCAGAGAGGTCAGGGAAGTGGACAACCAGCTTAGCTAGAAATAATGATTTAAAAGTGGAAAAAACAGTGGTACATGCTTCAGTCCATTTTCATCTTTGGTTTTTTTTGGTGAGATTAATGAGTGGGCATGCAATGAGGGAGTAGTTTGGAATGAACTGTAAGTTGACAAACCCAAGGAACAATCATACATGTTTTACAGTGGAGGGGGTTATTGGAAATTATCATGGTTCATCTTGCACTTATCATCACAATTACACTACAGCTTACATAACACAACTTTGCACTGCATTAGTTTCATTCCATCCTTTCTTCCCTTTCTTCTCAGTGATTTATCACCTTTTATGACCATTGCTGAGGTATATATTTTCATCACACATACATCATCTTGTAGCTTACTAGACTTATCTAGCTCACTGTCAGCTAGGTAAATATAGCAGTTTATTATCTTTCATGACCATCACTGAGCTCACTGTCAGCTAGATAGTTTAGGGGTTGGCCAAGACACAATTTTATCAAGTTTAACTGGGTCCATGGCTATCTCTCCAGGGTAGACAATCATTCCAAGATAGTTTAATTCAGAGGCAGTAAACTTGCACTTTTCCAGGCGTAGATGAAGGTTGAGTTCTTGCAACATGAGTCTTTTTGTCAGGGGAGAAAATGAGAAGGTCATCCATGTAGACAATAAGTCATCCTTCTGTGATCATGTCTCTGAATGAATCATTCATAAATTGTTGAAAGGTGATGGGGGAATTGGTGAGTCCAAAGAACATTACAGTGGGTTCAAAGAGCCCTTTGTGAGTGAGGAAGAAAGCCTTCCACTGATGACTGTCTTTGATGTGAACATTGTTGTATTCCCATTGAACATCAAATTTGATAAAGATCTTAGCATCTTTGAGTTTATCAATGAGTTTGCTGATAAGAAGTAAGGGGTAGGCATCTCAAACAGTGTGTTTGTTCAGGTATTGGTAGTTCTGACAAGGGCAGAGCTTTTCTTTTTTTTTTTTGATGAAGAAGAGAAAGGCTTAAGGGGAGTTCAAGGGATGGATCTTTTCAACTTTGAGATTTTCTTCAATGAAGTCTTCAGTAGCTTGTCACTCTTTGGGGGAAAGGGGATAAAGTTTCCCAACTTTGGAATGATGGAGTTATCTGAGTTGATTTCATGGTCATAGAATCATTATGGTGGAAGTTGTTTGATTCTTGGTTCTTCAAAGACAGAGGCAAATTGAGAGTATTCAAATGAAAGGATGTGTTTGTGTTTGGCTTGTTCAGCTGTGATAGCAAGTTCTGTAGCTTGAGTGAGTTTTACTACTATTTTATTGGGGATGAAGCAAGATCCATAGTGAATAATTCAGTTTAGAGTGTGGTTGTCATAGGCACAGTTTAGGAAGGTAAATTCAGTTTCACCAAGGTAGTTATAGAGCTGTTCATCTACTTCTGGGATGACAAAGATATGACATGGAGATATTGCAGGTTTTTCAAAGAGTTGGTTGTTCTCTTTGCATGCTTCTTGGTAGAGAGTGAAGAGTTGTTTGAATTCATCAAGGGATTCAGAGATGGTGACCATCCTTCTTTGCCAGTCAATGACAGGATTGACTTTTTTAGGCCAGAAGAGCCTGAGAATGAGGTTTTCAGTTCTGCAGTTGATGACATGGAAGAGAGTTTCAGGTGATTCCTTCTATATTAAGGAATAAGGTGGAGGTGAAACAAATGAGGCCACTTTTGTTTGTTGATCCATCCACATAATATACTTGGATGGAGAAGGGAAGTTGTGTGACAGGGAGTTTGTGCTTTTGTACAAATCTCCAATTGATGCAAGAGATTTCTGCTCTGCTGTCAATCAGGGCACAAGTATTGATGGTTTTCATGGTGTACATGGAGGAGATCAATTGTACTGGGATTTGCATAACATTCCTAGAGAAAGATACAAGTACAGGAGCACATGTAACTTGAGAAGAAGATGTTGGGGCAACTTCCCATTTCAAAAATTCTTTCCAATGAACACCACTCATCTTACAGTAGCTTCATCCTTCTCTTCCTCAATCTCAATGAGGTTGGGCATCTCTGTCTCTTTGACTTTCTGGACTTTCTTGAGTTGGCCAGTGATAGGGAAGGTAGGACAATCTTTGGAGAAATGCCACTCTTTTCTGCAGTGGAAGCAAAGTCCTTTATCTCTGCATCATTTGTGTTCTTCTGGGGTGAGTTTGGGAATTTGGATGATGTCAATGTCCATGGCCATGGGGTCTTTAGCAGGGGTAGAGATAGTTGGGTGGAGAAAGGTCAGAATGGTTTGGAGAGATTGTAGTTTCTAGAAGCTATCTCACTGGCTCATTCTCATTGGGTCTGGTATTGAGTGGCACATTTGTACCAGTTGTCAATGGTGGTGAGAATAATATTCATGGAGTAGATTTGTTTTATGAGTGGAGCAAGGATGCCGGCAGCAAAAAACCTGATTAGGATGTTTTCATCAGTGATGTTGAAGAGGGTAACTTGATTTTGGAAATACATTTCATTCTTCTTCATGGTCATATGTTTAGTGGAGAGCCAGATAATGGCATTTCCTTTGGTGTCATGTTGTTGAAACATGGCCTTGAATTTGTTGGTGAAGGTGTCAAAGATTTCAAGTTCAGGAGAGTTGGCAGAAAGTGCTTTCTCTTAGAAGGTAGTAGCCCAAGTAGCTGCTGTTCCTTTAGTTGTGTAGAAGAGGGCAAAGGCGACTTTCTTGAAATCAGTGTTGGATATCTCTTGGTTAACAATGAGATAGAACTCAACAGAGTGAAGCCATGTCATGCTTTTTTGAAGAATTCATCAAAGTGTTCTGGTGTTCCAAGATGGAGTTCTATGGATTTTGTGGACATGGGTGATTTGGGAGAGGCAAATGGATTCACAGTGGAGGTAGTATGGGTTCCAAAGCCAACAATGGAGCATGATAGATCAGGGGAGTCAGAGGAAAAGGTGGGTACTTCTTGGGTGAAGTCAGAGAATATGTCCCTAAGCAGTAGGTAACAAGTCTGAATAAAGGTGGTGTCATGGAGGTCCTTGGGTGGGGAGTGAGGGATATGGACAATGGCAGAGAGAGCATGAGCAAGCTCTAGGGTTTGATCTTGTTCTTCCTGGAAGGGAAGACAAAGGTCAAAGGATTTAAAGTCAGGAAATGTCTCAGCTGGTTTGGATTGTTCAGAGGTGTTGTCCTCTGTGGGTCATTCCTGTATCTGGTGAGGAGCTGGGGTAGAAATGAGTTCTTGTGGTTCAGAGTGTTTAGAGCTTCCCCTAAGGAGGTTGCTAGGGGCTTGAGGATTGCATGAAATGGTTAGGCAAGATCACGGGTCCAGGTTACCCACCCGGATCGTGGGTATGGGTACTGCTTGGGTACAGGTCTGGGTAGCCTTTGCACAACTTGGTACCCTTACCTGTACCCACCACCGGGGTCTACTAAGAAACCCGACTTACAAACTGTGTATACTAAGCAGTAACTTGGAGAATGGAGCATGGAGCACAGAGCACAGAGAATAGAGTGCAGAGAATAGAGTACATAGCTATAGTCAGTACTGATGACATTAAAGCCCAAAACAATTGTGAAAATTTCTTAGATCCCATTCAACATGTTCTTCAAGGCTTCTAAATGCATGGTAAAGCTATCGGACAAGACAAAGGCAGCACTTGAAGAACAGCACGAGAAAGCAGCAAAGCGAAAGGATAACAGACATAACAATGCGTAGGCAATAGCACGGGTAAAACCTGGGGTACCAACAGCCTAATCTGTACCCATACCCGAGAAATACCCATATCCTGTACATGGGTCTGGGTTACTTGGCAGATAGCAGACAAAGCACCCTCAGGTATACCCCTACAGGGTATACACGCAGGTATTAACCATTGCAAGATGAAAACTGTACATATATCTAGTTACGTAATGATAATACTGTCCCATTCACTCTCAAGCTCTTGTTTGTCACCCTGAACATCTGATAGCTCACTCACACTCTTTACATCATCAGTCTTGACAAGGTTCAACCGACTCCATGCTTCAAGGCAGAGCAGTGCACGTGTAGATTGGACTGACAACTTGGAGTGAATGTGTGTGAGCAAAAGGTGACTGCAGCTGAAAAGACATTCAATATCAATCGAGGTAGCTGTTGAAAATAGTTATCAAATGAGCATTTGCTGTAGACTTGAATTTCAAACTTACCTGGTATAGTTAAATAGTCAAGGGCTATGCGGGAAAGGTGAGGATAGGTGCCACGGCGCTCATACCACCATGTGATGGGATTGGTGACATGTTCGACTTTGGTGGATAGGTAGCGAGTGAGTTCAGAGCCAAGGTCAGCATGCTTGGGAGGAGCAAGGGCTGGGAGGTCATCAAACATGTTGCTAACCTAGTCTCCATATATCCATATGATGAGTAATGTGATAGATATTATGCAATATGCACCTTTTTAACCACCTTGGGCTCTGGTATAACCTCTTCAACGTCGGTGTCCATCAAGTCCTTGTCTCCTGGTTGGTTGGGGTTCATGTATGTTCGCTCAAACTCCGTTGTCACCAACTCTTCAGCAGTCTTGATCCAGTCATCACACCAGTGAGCTGCCTTGAAATATGAGAGCTTGTGTTGTGGGTGGAGAACTAAAGCTCTCGTTAGTTTATCTGTGTGATTTAATTGACAGACTCACCAAGTCACTTACTCATGGAAATACAGTATACTTCAGAGTCATCTGTGCATGAATAGTAGCAGTTGAGTGTCTTCTTGGCAAGTGAGACAGCAAAGCGAATGACGGGGAGGTATTTTCAATTGCGTGAGTAGGTGGTGAGAGTCTTGTCTATGTGGTCCATTGCTGGAATTACTGTTGCAAGATTGGGTGTTGACCTCAAAAAGAATAGTGTTGTGTCCTTGAGGACCTAGAAGAAACAATGTGAGTTTGTTTACACTCTGTTTACTGATGTCATGTGCTGATTCGGACACCATGCATTAGACATGAGGCATACCTTCAGGATATCTTGAAGCTGCTCGACCACCAACCACTCTTCATCTGTTAGCTCAAATTTCCGCAAGCCAAGGTCTCGCTGTTGGGTCACCTGGGTGTGAGCTTGCGACAGTATTCTCAACAATGCTGAAAGAATTTGGGTTAACAAATAAGGTGAGTCTATGACGGATCACTCAATACTCACCTTGTTCTAAAAATTTACATAGATTCTTTCCATGACATGTGACAATGCATCTAATAACAACATGATGATAGACAGGCTCGCCAAGGAGGTACCGGAGTTCATGGGGACAGTGAGTCGCACTTGTTGTTTTCTCCATGTTGTCAATTTGATCGCCAAAACACTGATGTCACAGTTTGATTTGAAGAAAGGGTTCCTTGACTCTGAGGACCACGAACTGACAGACCTGCAAAGTAGATCAGCTGATGAGATTAAGAGTATTGATGATGACCCAGAGGATTAAAACAGCATTGATAATAATGACGAAAGCTGGGTAAATGAAATGGATGAGTTGTCAGAGAATAAACAGCTGCAGATTGAGGCATCAGTGTGCCCAGTGAGACTAGCACTAACGAAGGTGAGTGAAGCTACCTGTAAATGACATATAGCTGAGCCTGGCCATGTTTGCAGCTTTGTAAACTTGCCTACAAAATAATCAACTCAACTACCATTATTCTTCCGGCCTGGAAAGACATCTTAACGAAGCTATGACTGAGTATCACAAACTTACCAAGGGACATTGCAACTCGTTGGAACTCAACCTTTGATATGCTAGAGTATGCATTGAAACACCGCATGGCTGTCAACCAGTATATGACTACATTTAGTGGGTCAATATTATCATACATCATAGACCGGTAGGGTGTTTACCTTTGCAACTTCAACAACATCTAACAGTAATGACATCATTGTGCCTTTGTGTTCCAGATGGACACAAAAGGCCACAAACACTCTATGGTTTGGGGATGTCCATGTATTTGTTGTGAAGTTTAGTTTGCCCTCATATTTCTGGTAAGTTGATTAGCAATCTCACTTTGTTTGTTTAGTTTCCAACTAACCTGCAGCATTGTAGCAATTCAATTTCAAGTACGAGCGAAAACAAGTTGGGTGTCATGTGAAACGGTTGCTGCAGAAGGTATGTGGTATTTTGAACGGCCCGTTTTCATTAGACACCTATATCCTCTATCCTTGACAATGGAAAATGAGCACAGACTCTCCGCTATCCACTGAACGATCTCAGCCCTATGGTCCATAGCGTTATTCAAGCCAATTCAAATAAGCTATCCTTGTTTACTTTGCTTCACTACAGGTGTGTTGCCGATGTGAGTATGTCACTTTTCCTTTTCCCTTTCTCTCAAATGCCGCAGTAATTGACCCATCTTGTAGGACACTTTTGACTATTGTCTCCTGAACCTCTTTAGGATCTTTAACTTCATCTGCAGTAGCCATTACCTTGACACCCCAGCAAGATTTGACATGCTTTTGCATATTGCTTGTCGACCGGGCATCACTATATTAAGGCCAAAGGACTTGCAGGAGCGGACTAGCCACTTGTTGGATCGACTCAGAAGCTTCTGGAGAGCAAGGACTAGAGTCCACAGTGAGTAACCATTGAATA
>JBBPJZ010000749.1:0-13978 GCA_038089015.1 Chalciporus aff. trinitensis | reverse complement strand
GTGCAAGAAGGAAGCGTTTCAAGTAGTACAAAACCTCGTTTAGGCTCCAAGCACCCTGGTGACCTTCAAGTCTCTGATAAACCCAGTGGAGAAATCATAGACCCAACCATGCACCCAAACTGGTGTCTTGGCTGACTCACGAACAAAGTCCTTCAACTTTGCCACATTGTCGACTTGCATCTTGACGTTCACCTCGACCACCACCTTCAATGCCGCTTCCTCATTATCAGGCAGAGGTGTCTTCCTGACCAGATCAACGAGGGGCGTGAGCCAGCGGGTAAGGGCATCATGCGGGTTCTTAGACTTCATGTCATGTATCTCGTTGAAGAGTCCATGCCCGCGGGCAAAGCGGGGGGCATGATAGAGCGAGTCGCAGACGGTGTGATGGCGCTGACGGCCGTCTGGGTGCGAGGGCTGTTGCGCTTCTTTAATAGCCGTGATACAGCCACCACAGTGCTCGTGGCCCACAATGACGACTATATGCATCAAGCCGATAAGTGACTGCATCTGACGTTGTTATTGGAACAGAAACGAACCATGTTGGACGTTGAGCTCTCCGAGAGCGTATGCAAACACAGACAACGCGTTGTCGTCGTCGAGGTGGAATTGGCTGTCGGCCAAGACCGTACGGTGATCAGAAGACGCTTCTCCTCGATTCAAGTGAGCTCTGAACTTACTTTGCAATGTTCCGATGAACAAAGACGGTTCCAGGGAGCGAATTCGTCGCGTCCGACTCTTGTATTCTCGAATCGGAACACCCAATCCAAAGAATCTATTAGATGCAGAGAAACAGAAGGGATCCTGGGGTCAGTGAACTGCAACATGCGCACTTGACGAGCAAACCTTGGGCGCCTGCTTTCCCTTCAGGTCAGGGAAGTACTCAGGGAATACCTGGTTCATCTTTTTAGCCCATTGCGAGTTAGCTGCAAGGATCTCGTCTGTGTATTTCGCTACGTTGGATGCGGACATGGTCAATGGTCAGAATGACAGATGTGGGTTGTGCTTGTGGGGGTTAGAGAGCTCATGGACTCATGGATAGTGGTTATATGCCCATGGAGTGGCTTCTAGCCCGCCAGAATGGAAGCGTATCTGAAACTAACAATTAATCACCGTCTGTGCTTTGCAGGGGACCGATCGGGACAAACTAGAACCGGGCCTTCTCCAGTTCGATTGTGGCGGCTAGTGGCATTTCGTTGGGGAATGACGGGTGTAGAGTTCATGAACGTGGATGATGTGTCAGTGACGGCCTGTGGGCCATCTCTGCTTATGGTTAACTCGTGCGATCCCCATCTTTTTCCTTCGTTCGCACCGTACGCATCACGTTTGCATCCCCCGGCTACCGCGTTTTACTTGCAATATTCCGGATAACGGGGATTGTGCTCCCCCGAACAAGTTGATGTTACACGGCCGCCACAGTTAGGTAGTAACGTACACTGATCTCCACAAAACGTATCTTGTGTTTCCTGAGAAGTAAGCATTTCAACAGCAGCAAACCTACTGACCGCTCCTCATTCAATTGCCAATCACCTTGGTGATCTGCAAATCTCTAATAAAGCCAGTGGAGAAATCATAGACCCAACCATGCACCCAAACCGGCTTCTTCACCGATTTGCGGACAAAGCTATCCAACTGCGCCACGTTATCAACTTGCATCTTGACGTTCATCTCGACCACCAGCTTCAGCGCAGCTTCGTCATCCGGAGGTAAGGTAGTCTCCCTGACACGCTCGACGAGGGGTGTGAGCCAACGAGTAAGGGCGTCTTCCGGACTCTTGGACTCCTCATCATGTACCTGATCGTGCCAGTGACGTGCTTCTACGACGTGATAGAGCGAGTCAGAGATGGTGTGGCGGCGTTTACGCCCATCCGGGTGGGGAGTGCGTTGAGCTTCCTTGATGGCAGTGACACAACCACCACAATGTTCATGACCCACGACCATAACTAGAGACGTCAAGAGACTATCAAGATGTGGATCTTCTATCAGGATAGAGCAGCACGAACCATGCTGCGCACCCAGTTCTCTAATAGCATATGCAAAGACCGACTTTGCGCTGTCATCGTCGAGGTGGAATTGGCTATCGGGGAAAATCATACAGAGATCAGAGAGATCAGAAGTTGGACTTGGGGGAGTTTGAGATAATCGCAAGACTTACTTTGCGATGTTCCTGTGCATGAAGACGGTACCTGGGAGCGCCGTCGTCGCATCCGATTCTTGAACTCTGGAGTCAGAACACCCAATCCAAAGGATCTGTTAGAGTGAATATGGTGAGGGGGTCAATCGACACTGCTACACGTCTTCTCAACGAAGGTACCTTGGGCGCCTGCTTTCCCTTGAGATCCGGGAAGTACTGAGGGAACGTCTGGTTCATCCTCTCAGCCCACTTTGAGTTGGATGCAAGAATATCGGCTGCATAGTCCTCTACGTTGAATGCAGACATGATGGCAAGATCAGGACGACTCTGCAGAAGGGAAACGTGGGTGGCCAGTCCACTCGTACCTTTGTTCCTGCGGCGCGTTGAACGTTCTAGGTCCTGTCGATAATGGCTAAATATACCCCGACAACATACCTATCGAGTCCTATAAATGTCTGTGAACGCTATCGCAGTCCGGTAAACTTGGTTGGTTGCTAGGTATTGTTGGGAGTCAGAATGTGGAATCCCGGTTCATCATAGCCGATCAAGCGTCGAGAAAAGATGATGGTATTTTCGTTTCTAAGCTGCGATAGTAGGTATGTATGGATATAACACTAGAGGCACTCGGTATCTTACAAATTATTGCTACCCTGTCATGAAGAGAATGTCGGAACGAAAAAGAAACATTGGCGCGGAGTAACAAAAGGACATGCATGACTGACTGGTATTCATGATATTCGTGGTATTCTAGCAGCGTGATGCAGGAACTCAGTTCGAGTATGAAGGGGGTCCTGCAGTTCATCGGCGCTCAGCGGTGCCAACAGAAATTCAAACGAGACCCGACAGACCAGGAGAGCGAACATTGTGGAGTGCCGATTGCAATGCTTGTCGCTCCTCGAAAGACAGAGAATCGACGAGTCGGACAAGCCCGTCAATGGATGCCTTGCGGTCTTGCTGAGCAGCTTCGAGGAACCGTTGCATGAGATAATCGGACCGAAGTCCGACCAATGTGACCGAAAGGTCCAACTCCTCCAATGCGATGGCAAGAGCACGGTGATTCGAGCGGTCAATGGTGGAGACGAGTGAATCCAACAGCTTCTCCAAGATCTCTTTACTGGCGTCTGGGTTGCTATCGACGAGTTGAGCAAGTGCCTCAGAACGAGCAAGGCGTGCGCGAAGGGCCCAGTAGAAGAAGCGACGAGCCTCTTTCCAGACAGCTGGTTTGGCACAACCCTTGGCTTCCATTCGACCAGTTCGGCTGCAAAAGTAGGTAAGTCTCGGCCGAAACTTTCGCAACTGGAGCGCTAGAGACATACTCATGAAGATCAGCATACAGGAGAGCGATCTGCTTGTAGGTAGGCTGCAAGAAGGTCTCCCTGTCAGCCAACGCCTTGGATGCTGCGGCCCTCTCTTCATCAGTCTTGTTGGCATCCTTACTAGCGGCTTTGAGGGACGCATATTGAGAGTCGAGGCGCTCCATCACCTTGAGGATCTTGTCTCGCCGCATCTTGATCTCGACGATACCCTCGGGCTCCAACACTCCGGCACGGGCGTCAACATCTGCGTACATCTCCATTTTGGAAGAGTTGATCGAGGGATCAAGGACGACCCATGCACCACCACGGAGCTCACCGTTTGGCACGATGTAGACGAAGACAGGCTGCTTGTAGCTGGAGAGACCGTCGACGATCTTGGATCCTTGCTTCAACACCTCGTCATACATGTCCTGCTGACCACCAGAGAAACCACGCCAGTTGGCAAAGATGATGAGCGGGAGACCCTCGCGGTTGAAGTCAAAGATGGCTTGCGCAGTCTTGTAGGCAGAGTTGGGGTACCAGACTTGTCCAGCTTCCATGACCCTCTGCTCGAAAGATGCAGGGTTAGCAGGGTCGGCAGGAATGACACGTTCGATGGTGCGAGTCTCGACAGCGATGACACCCATAGGAATACCACCCAACCGTGCACGACCAACGACAACCGTCTGAGCCCATCCAGAAAGCGTTTCCTGGAAGGATCCTTTATCGAAGAACCCAGGCAGCCATTGAGAGGTCTGCTCGTCCACCTTCCCCTCGATGAACCAGCGTGGATCGTAAGGGCCCTTGGGCGGGACGTATGCGATCTCACGATCCCAAGTGTCAGAGGTCTCGCGGATGGGGAGTGCATCACCTTTGGCCTCGGGGACGTACGACATCCATTGAAGAATATGCATAACACCCTCGAGGTCGCTGGCTGCGGTCAAGTGAGAGACGCCGTTCTTGTGCATGATCTGAGTACCACCGAGTTGCAAGTTAGACGTATAGACTTCGCGACCGAGGACCTTGTTGAGGGCAGGTGCACCAGTCAAGATGATCGGTTGGCCTTCGACTTGGACAGCACGTTCACCCAGGCGAACGAGGTATGCACCGATACCGACGGAGCGCGCAGTCACCAAGGTGATGGTGAAGATATCGTCGTACGCACGGGACGTTTCTCCAGCGATGAGACCAGAGCCTCTCAATGACTCAACACCAATGCCCTCCTGAAGACCAATGATGTCTGTAATCTTGTAGCGGGTCTCCCCGTTGACTTCGACCTCCGTAGTGCGGATAGCGGAGGCAGCCTTCTCTTGAACCTTGAGGTAGTTCTCTCGGGTCAAGTAGATGTACTCGAAGCCTCTCTCAGGGTGACCTTCGTCGTTCCAAGCGCAAGAGAAGAGATCCATGACTTCCTCAGCTAGACCGATGCGAGCACCAGAGTTGGCGGAGAGGTAAACACGGGGAAGACCCTGGGCACGAGCGTACTTCGTGACGAGGTAGAAGAACTGATCTTCGATGGGACCAAAAGAACCGATCTTGTAGGTGATGTCGTTCGCGATGACAACAAGCCTGCGTCCGTCAGGGTACTCTGGCGTCTTGAGCGTAAACACCCAAGCAACCATACCGAACGTGTTGTTTCCCGCAGCACGGTCTACTTCGGCAAGCTGATCATGCTCGTCGAGGACGAGCTCCTTTGACTCCAACATTTTCTTTGGGAGGTTAAGAGAGGAGTCGTAGGAGCGAGCCTTGATCCAAATGTTGTGAAGAGCTTTCGCGAACAACTCGGGGAAGTCGTAGACGTAAGTAGTACCGATAAGGTGGGCCTGGTAACGTTTGGGCTGAAGGGACTCCTTCGTAGGGTAGGGTTGATTGACGGGCTGCAAGTGAAGGGGTCCTTTCTCTCCGATGGACTTCAGGATAGTCGTTCCCTTGTCGGTTGTAATCTCCTGGTACCCGTGGAAGTTGACCACGAATCCAGAAACGTTCTCGATGATGCACCGAATGGGAGTGACGTTACCCTCTTGATCTTCGAGTGCGATGCGAATCTCGGAACCTGTGACGTGCAGGCGCCAGAGTCGCTTGCCATGACGCTCGATGAATCCAGAGATGGCCTCGAGCACATCTTCATAGGAAACCTGAAGAGTGTAGACAAAGTTGATGAAGATGTGGTTGACGTCGGCGTTGCGGTACTGCGCGCTGACAACCTCCAATGCGTCCAGGATACTGGTCACGAGACGGTCGGTCTCGGAGATGAGGTATTCCTTGGTACTCAGAGAGCCGCGCAAGCGACCTGGGCGAACCAAAGCACGAATGAAGAAGCGGTTGTCAAGTTGGTTCTCTCTGGCAACGGCGTGGTACATGTGGATCTGCTTGGTCTCCACGAAGACAGGGGCGAGCTTGTAGTTGGACAGACGGCTAAGCTCGAGCTGGAAGGCTAGTGCGGGCTCGGTGTTACGGATGGCCGCCTCTTCCGCCCAAATACCGTCGGTACCACGGAGAGTGAAGTACATGGGATATTGTCCGCGTTTGCAGATAATGATGGTCACTCGACGGACTCCACGTTTCACGAGAGTTGTGTTGCGCTCGTTCACGAACTTCAGGGCCTGCTCTGCCCATGACTCTTCGGACACCTCGTTTGCTTTATCGAAGATGCGAAGAGCGAGGTTCATGACATTTGGAGGGTCTGCGGTGCCGTAGCGTTGACGGAACTCATCAGCGTCAAAGAGTGGGAGGAGACCAGCGACTTTCTCGAATCCTTTGGAGAGGGAGGCCATGTCAGAGAACGAAGCAATGACACCAGTGCGGACGGGCTGTGATTGGCTGCGACTGATCAGGTAGGACAGATCGCTGACGGACCCTTGACGCCTTGGGTCACTTGAGAACGATCGTTAGCCGCATTCAGTTGCATGCACGTCATTATCCACTCACAGCCCGGGGGAATTGAGACTCGGAGTAGCAGGGGGCGAGTGTGAACGCCCAAGATTGAATCGCCAGGTAAGAGCACTTGGGAGCTCGCCATCATCAGGACCTTCACCCTCCTCATAGTCGATGGACAGAAGAGAGTAAGCACGGTATGCGCGGCGAACATAAACCTCGAACGCAGCTATCACATATCCATCAGCACTGGAATGCGGCGACTGAGATAAGACTGACCAAGAGTGACAAGAGGATCAGCATGCGAGAAGAATGCGGGGAGCACATCGTAGACAGTGTAGCGCGAGTCACTCAGTTCCCGAAGGATCTCAGCAGAAGGAGTTCTAAGGGAGATTTGAGTAAGAGCTCCGCACAAACACCGAAGTATTCGCACCTGTTGGTCGAACCCTGTTCACCATATACACTAGACGTTACAGACGCCTTGAGAATGGCCTCCATCTGGACCAAACGCTCTTCGTAAGAGGGCATTTGACCAAGGATGAGGACCTCGCGAGCCTTCAAGGAAACAGCAGTTGACGACCTGGAAGAGAACTTAGTCAGTGAATTAACCACGCTGCAGGAAGTCCTCACTTAGACTCAAGAGCGGCAAGATTGCTGAGAACCTGGTACAGCCTGCTCTCTGCATTAGAGACGGGAAGACCACTCGTCTTGATATAGTCCAGGATCAAAAGAACGAGCCTCGACTTGCTTTGAGCTTTGGTGTGGCTGAGCACCAAGGCAACGACCTTGTCGAGACTGTCCTTGTTCTGTTCTCTAAGACTCAGGACGCGAGCCTCAATACTTCCACCGAACAACTTCTCCGTCGATTCGTAGGCAGATAGAAGCTCGGCAAGGGTGTACACTTCATGTCCTTTCAAACCACCCATAAACTTCTCGAGGGCATCGAACAGCTGTGAGAGCTGAGTCCGGAACATGGCCCGATCCTGGGGAAGAATGGAGTCCTGAACGTAATGCTCAAGAACCTTCTTGATACGGACGGCAGGGAACTCGTGTGCGTCGCTCCTAGACTTCGCGCTATCAATCGCCGCGCGGATGCTTTCCTCAAGTTTCGCTGGCATGCGGCCAGAGAGTGTGGAGAGAATAGCAGTGACCTCAGAGTAGGGAAGTTCAGGATCGTGAAGGACTACGATGAGATCCTTGAAAGTCGAAGCCATGATAGCCTGGTTATCGTAACCCTCGAGGATATCATTGAGGGTCCCGATGCAGGACACGAAGCGTTGGTAGGTCTTGTTTCCGACGATGCCAGGGAGACCCATGGATGGGAGAAGCCCCTCAAACGGTTTTGCATGCTTGACTCGAGCGGGGTCATCGAGGGTCAAGATACCGAGGATGTCTCCGGGCTCAAGGCTGACACCAGGCTGCTTAACAAACTGGACGATACCATCCTCCGCAGCGACAAGAGGCATGTACATTTTCATGACCTACAGGAGCTGAGCCGAGCCCCGGCATAGTCGAATACAATCTCGTGCTCACCTCGATCTCGGCGTATTGCTCGCCAGCGTTGATGTGATCGCCGCTGTCAACCAAGAAGCGGATCAATTTGCCCGGACTTGGACTCCTAAGTTGGGTCGGGTCGTTCTCTTGCTCGATCAAGCATGTCTTGGAGTCGACCATGAGACGCAACGCTCCGACCTCTTCTCTCCAGTACACCGAGTGACTACGACCATCAAGGAGGACAAGGAGACCACCGTCAGCAAGAGGACGAGCCCCGACCATCGTACGTCCACCGTTCAGGAAGAGCGTCCAGGTGGTCTTGGAGGAACGAGTGCAGGTGAAGTTGTATTTGATATTCTCGTAGATGAAGTCGATGCTGAACACGGTCTTGAGAAGGTCACGAGCAGGAACCTGCCCCTTGTCCAAAATACGCTTGTACTCGGTGAGGCAGGCTTCCGCCGCGAGATGGGCCTTGGTGACGGCACCGCAAACAACGGCGAGGGTGGCATCGGGACGCTCTGCAGTGAGATTGTTGCTGATTAGGGAGTCCAACCAGCCGGTAGTGAAGGTGTTCTCGACAAATGCTTCAAGCTCGAGGAGCTTGATAAGGTACTCGACAGTCGTCCTGAAGTCACCACGGATGCTCAATTCCTTCAGTGCGACGATCATGTTCTTCCGACTCTCGTTGCGGTCTTCGCCGTACGCGAAGATGTGACCAAACTGAGAATCGGCAAACTCGTGAAGACCACCTGCAGAGCTGACGGAGAAGTAACCCCAGACGTTCGTGCTAGAGCGGAAATTGAGCTCCTGGAGTGCACCGGACGATGGCTTGAATCCCGCGTCTGGGTTCTCCGCGGTGATACGGACAGCAACGACGTGTCCTTTGGGGTGGGGTTTACGCTGAAGTTGGTTGGATCCAGGTTTTACCATATCAAAATCGATTTCGGACGAAGCGTTGGGAGCCACGCCGTACAACGTGCGGATATGGCGAATACGGTGTAGAGGGATACCCATGGCAATCTGGAGTTGCGCTGCAGGAAGGTTGACACCTGTCACCATCTCAGTGGTGGGATGTTCCACCTGGAGACGGGGGTTGAGTTCGAGGAAGTAGAACACGTCTTCTGAGTGACTGTAGAGATCTGATGGGGATCGTCACGTCAGCTAGATTTAGGAAAGCAGGACTAAATGCATACATTCCACGGTTCCAGCACTAACATATCCGACAAGTTTGGCAAGACGTACGGCAGCGCGTTCCATCTGCTCAAAGGTGTCTTCTTTAGCAATCGTCACTGGCGCTTCTTCGATGATCTTCTGATGACGACGCTGGACGGAACAATCACGTCCGAACAGAGAAATTGCATTCCCATACTGGTCAGCAAGAAGCTGGACCTCCAAGTGACGTGCCTGGCCAGCGAGCTTCATGATGAATATAGGCGATCCTGCAAGCAAATCAGCACATATGTGTGCAAATCAGATAACCAACGTCACCTGGAATCTCTCCAGCAACGGCGTGATACGCATTCTTGAATGTCTCCGGACGGTCGACTTTCCGGATACCTTTTCCACCTCCACCTTCACTAGCTTTGATCATGACAGGCCAGCCGATCTGTTCAGCCTTTGCTAAACCCTCCTCCACATTCGTTACGCAGGCATCTTTGTACGCCGCATCAGGGACAGTGACGAATCCCTGCTCCGACAACACGGTGTCTGAGATTCCCGTACCAGACCACGCCATGGTAGGGACATCTGCACTCTGCGCGACGATCGTACTTGAAATCTTGTCTCCCAAACTTCTCATCGCGCTTCCAGGAGGACCGATGAAAACGATCCGATTCTTGCAGGCTGCAAGACTTTCAGGTAACCTAGGGTTCTCCGACGCGTGACCCCAACCTGCCCAGACAGCATGCACACCAGCACGCTCAGCAACATCAACGATAAGGTCAACGTTGGCGTAGTTGTTGTTGTTGGAACCACCTGGCACCTCGATGTACTGATCGGCCATGCGAATGTATTCAGCGTTGACTTTGAGATCCTCGGGGGTGGCCATAACAGTGAATTCAATCGCCCTCTCTGTTCCAAATGTTTCGTAGCTCCATTGTCGAATGGAGCGGATTTCCTTGACGGCAGCGATACCTGGACAAATAATCATGAATATATGCGCGTCAACTGACGAGAATAACCCCACCGTTGTTTGCAATAAGAACCTAGATGAGCACCGAATCAGCAGATCGTTCAAACAAAGCGGCAAGAACGCAGATCGACCCCGTTTCTCGGCCAAAAGGGGACTATATGCGCGCATACACACCTTCGTGATGACAGTGTGACCTCCATGGGCCTGAACAAAGTCTTTAACACGCCCAGCTGGGGCTTTGTCGAGTGAATTTCCACCTGCACGCAATGGATGTTAGCTCAAGGACGCGTCATCACGCCCCTCTCGGAGGAGTGCGTACCGATGAAGTGTGCAACTTTTGCGTGGTCATAAGCCGACATGATGAACGATTAATGAGGAGAACCCTTCCTTGCGTGTACGTGTTAATGGAGGTCACCGGCACCCAGCGAGTGCCAAGTGGGAGGAGGAAGAGGAGATGGTGGTAAGGAAGAAAGAAGAGTGAGGTATGTCGCGAGTCGAGCAAAGGTTATTTTGTGCGTCTGCTAACCCATTCCCCAAAAGTAGATTCTGGGGTTACGTAAATGTGATGTCTTGCCCGTCCAAACTATCACACCGCGATAATTCAACACGACTGGGGCATCGATCGTGAACCAATCGTTAGCGTACTTTTGAACCGGATATATGGCACGAGAAATGGAACTCAAGCATCGTGTTGGCCTCGAAGATCGATGGTTTTATATCGATGATCTTAGCGAGGCCAAGTCCCCAATGGACCAATCGTCATCCAATTTGCCCCAACTGCAATGTGGTTTCGGGAGGCACATCGAGCGCCCATCCCGGAACCGGCAATTTCCGGACCAATCACCAGAGGCATGCATGTCTGCTCCCTAATAGGAGGAAAAACTTGGTACTTGATAGTCTTACACTCAGATCAATTACACATGATACGGCGCAGATGTAATGCTGCTCCGTGAAATCAGATAATGCATAAACAATGTCACCGACCGAGAAAACTACATATATCACCTTCACTCCAACAAATCGCTCTGGTCCGCGTTAAGAATAAGCCTCGTAAAGAAACGAATCTGCTCCAAAAAGCCTTGCGCTCGCATAGCTATCATGCACCCATCCATTGAGTAATCCAACATACCATTCACATTCTCAAATGAACTCACCTTCATTAATCGTGTGGGCCCCATTATACGCATCATCAGCACCCCGATGCCCATATCGGAAAATGTGCTTCGTGAGTTTCCAGTAGTGTCGCGTGTCTATATACGTAGGTCACCATCAGCCACGCCATGAGTCGGCGTCATCTCCGTTCATGACCTCGTTTGCTTACCCGTGTTACCTGCGCGACAGATTCACGTGGACTCAGCATTGTGATACTAAACCAAACCATGTTGGGGAACATACCGGTCGACAAGCCCGGCGAGACCACGGCGGAGGTTGCAGGTTCGTCCGTGCGTAGCTGAGTCTCGAGCGTAGACAGAATCGTCCCTGAAAGAAGTTCATAAGCACCACTTCCAGTGGTGGGTGTCACAGGTGCGGGAACAAGGGCGCTGTTAAATGCGTCGTAGAGGCGGATCGTTCCCCATGAGGCACCTTGCGATCCCACTATCTTTCCAAATGCCTCGAGGGTCATGTTATGCTTCACAGCAATCGGAGCGGTAACCCCGGTGAAACGATCCATTAGCTCAGTGGGTGAGCTGTGGTCAACGATACGGTGGTTTACAACAGCGTAGACAGCCTCGGGAAGGGCGTTCACTTTGACACCTCCATTGACGAGATCTATTGTAGGGAATCAGAAAAAGTTACCAAACCACGTCGAACCAAACTTACCGATTGCTTGAGTGGTTCCCGAAGAAGCATAGAACAGCGGGTCAAAGTCGGGGAGTCTCTGTTCAAGCTCGCGCAATTTCTCATCGCTAGTCTCGGACTGCACGACAAGCTTCTTCAACGAATCCGGGAAGCCGTCGTCGAACCTAGCGCGGCATTCTAGACCCTGATAGTAGGTCCTTCCACGAACGAGCTCGGGCTCGTGTGGGTTAGCCTCCAGCTCAGTGATAAGGTCTGCCAAGATACCGATGCCCTGGACCACGCAGGAAATTAGACGATAGATCGAAAAGAACACGAGCGTGCCCTCACAGTATGCTTTGGCGGCCTGCTTGAGTGTCCACCTGGAGTCAAGACGTCCATCCGAACGTCCATGTACCCCTTTTCGGCGACTGATGGAGCAGCGAATAGCGTCCCGTTCATGTTGGTGTAACCTCCTATTTACAGCATGTGAGCTCCAGGCTCTGTACCCGAGAAAACATCAAGACAAACCTCCTTCATCGACAATCATGGCAATTGAATCGGGACCATATGTCTCGAGAAGATACTTTCCAATCGATTTCGCACCCTAGGACACAGTTAGAGCAGCACATATGCATCAAGGAAGTTAGTCCAACGCACCGTAGGCCCCCCACGCTCCTCATCGATCCCAAACGCCAACAAAACAGTACGAGAAGGGACAAATCCACGCTCCAAAAGCGTTTCAACAGCAGTCCTATCAAAATCACCATCAATCCATCGCACACCATCCAGTCGTGTGACCATTACGGTGCCACTCACAAACTTCCAATGACACCCGGCTTATCATCACAGCTCCCCCTCCCCCAAATCCACTCCCCATCATAGTACCCAGAATACGGCGGGTTAATCCAATCATCGTACGTCGCTGGATTCACGGGAACAACATCCATATGCGCTGCAAGAAGCAACGGCTTGGCGTTCGCGTCGGTTCCCTTCCATTCGTACACGAGCGCATAGGTGTTCACTTTCGTGCGCCCGAGGTTGGCATGCCTACAACACATTTTGTAAAAGGCGGGAAATCACATTGCAAAGGCTGTCCACTTTCAACGGGACTCACACTCACACTTTCGGGAACCGTTTCTCGAGATATTCATGGAACTTGTAGTGAATTTCCCACCTGGGATCTTCGGATGGGAGTCCGAGGTCATCGAACGTTTCTGTGCTGTATCATATGATAAGAGGGTGAAAATGCTGTGAAAATGAGGCTCACGGGATCCGAACGGCACCTCCCAACGACTCATACGCCTTCAGCCTAAACTCGGTCGATGCATACTCCTCATCCAGGCTTCCCAACAAGGCTACGTGTCCTGGAGCCTCCAGAGCCGGAACTTGAGGACAGAGCTCATCAAGACCAGTGATCACCTCATTTTTGTGGCAACAAGGTAGTAGGGTGGACCATGAAGAGCCAGTCAAGCTGAAGTGGTGAACGAAGAGGGCAAGGACCAAGAGACCAGCAAGCTTCGTCCATTTTGAACATGTGCCACCTCGTTGATGGAACTTTGGCTGCTCTTTGTCGAGCATCCCTCGTTCGAGATCCATCTTCTCCTTCTCTTTCGACATAGAGTGAATTTCGGCGAACATCTCCGAGCCCCGAAGTACAGCTTTCTCAACTCGGGCCGGAGTGGGTTGAGTCGTCTCCGGTTGACGAGCTGGTGAAGCCATCATTCGACGGAACAGAGCACAAAGCTGTCTATCAGTAGAGTGCATCAAAGTCAAGGAGGAGTCTGGAGAAAAGGAAGGAAAGAGGTGGGTAAATTTCACGGGTGCTTTCCCCATGACGGAACCCAACTCGCTTCGTGACGTAGGCAGTTTGCTACACAAGGTCACTACTCACATGTACACATGACCTGTTCCTAATTATATAGACGCGCTCTTGCAATACGGTCAACGCTAGCTCAGATAAAGATAAGATAGTTGAAACTCTGGACTGTCGCGGAAGTAGGTTGTTCGTGATCGAGCGTTTAGATCGCGTTATACATATCCCTGAGGTACGATCTGGTATGATCCAACATGGGAAATATCCCTTGGCATCTGAGTGCCAGCCAGTGCCAGGGGCGATCGGTCAGGACGCTCCATCGATTGCGACGCACTCACCAATTAGTATTCTGACAGTGACAAACGCACTAGGTCACACAGGGGGCAAACAAAACCGAATGGCTCCGAAAACAACAGAGGATACTCCGAAAGTGGCCGCTGCCAGGCCGAACAAGGTGCAAT
>JBBPJZ010000748.1:0-13989 GCA_038089015.1 Chalciporus aff. trinitensis | reverse complement strand
GGAAGTCTCCTTCTGGAATGATGCCTCAGTGGACTCCTGGTGTATGGCCTCCGATCGACTGGCCCCAAAACGTCCCGTTACGAATCTCGCACCACCTAACTCCCAACACAAACAATCGTAACCTCCCGCCAATCCAGTGGGATATCTCCAAACACCCTTCGACTGCGAGAAGACTCACGGCAAATCATGTCTCTGTCGAGATAAAACCTATTCTGTCGGAATCAATCGCGTACCCAGACGTAAAAAGGGTCCAGATACATTGCAAACCTATCCAAGATCTATGGGGACATATCGACCTCGATCAGCGTGGCAGAATTACGATCGGAGACCTGCTCAATGCGATTCACGAATACTTCCAGATTCCGCTCTCGCTCACCGACGTCAATTATATCAAAAGCTTGGATAAAGGTGGCTACGATCGGCTACGCGAAGCTTTCGAGGAGCGGGTCCGGACTAGCCACTCTCTTCCTGGCTGGGAGAGACAGCAGGGTTTCCGTCGGTGTGACGTTCTGGGCAAGACGAAGCATTGGTGGGGTCTCTATGTCCTCAGTTTCGACGGACATTTTATTCTGAACTTGGACCTCATGGCTAAACCATGATACTTTATTTCCCTTTCACGAACATTCGCTGTATTCTAGTATTCCTCGGACTTTTCGAGACATGGCTCGTAATGATTGCTGACTCAGATTAGACTGCATATACCTTGCTCTCTCATCACTTGTAGCTTCAGCCCTTTTTTTCTTTCGACTCTCACGATCTTACGAGACACAACTCCATATTTTAGAGACGACTATGATCGAATAATAGTACACTCAACGCTTTTCTTGTCTTGCTCTCTCTGACCAATTGCTTTGTGGGTCCGTTGTGGGCGCATCGCTGTTGCGGTGGATTTATATTGCTGTGCAAGCTTCATTCATAAATTCAATTCAGTTCCGCACATCTAAGAGGGAAGACTAGTTCAGCCCACATCCAAAACGCGCCCTTCATGAATATCCGCAGAGCAGAGGTATGTCGCGCAAGTTCATTGCCTTCGCCGATGTTGATCCATCATTCACGCATATCGACACCCACTTGTCACTTGCACGGTCGCGCCCCATATATCATCCATCCAGCTTGGAGACATCCTCAAAATGCGAGCATGCAACCTAACTAGCCTGCCTGAGAACTATACCTTGCATTACTGTGAGCGTCTCACGTCAACCTGATTACCCTTCCAGTCTCCAGCTGACAACCAGAATGTAGGGTCATGGTCACTTATGAGGTGGCCTGAACTGTGCTTTCTCGCCGAAGACGAGAGTGGCAAGGTTGTGGGATACGTTTTGGGTTCGATGTACGTCTTCTTTTCTCGTCTCTAGCAACATCTGTGAACACCAGAATTCGTGTGGTGGTACATAGAGAGCGAGTAGAACCGAAGTCTCCTCTATGGGTCGGCAACATCAACACCGTGTGTATCATCAGACCTTACAGAAGACTAGGCCTCGCTCAAAAAATGATTACGCTCTCGAGTCCGTGTTTCTCGCATCGACACTCCCATTATTCCACCTGTGCTGATGCCACAAATGGTAGAAGACGCGATGGCGCGTGCGAGCATACAAATCGAATACGTTCAATTAAATGCCCGAAAATCGAACAGGGCAGCAATTTCGTTGTACAGAGATAAACTTGGATTCCAGGTCCATCATTTGGAGGCGAAATACTGTGACTTTATTGTGCGCATATACGTGTTCCGTGAATCTGACATATCATCTGCAGATGAAGATGGCGAGGATGCTTGGGCTATGCGACTCCCAATCCGACCGAAAGACCCAGCAGACCTAATGCTAGCAGGACAGGCGACGCGTCCACGGCCACGGTCAGCTCCATTCATTTCTCTCTGTGCGCAATCGTCCAACGTAATGATTTCAGTCGCCGCTCTACGCAACCAACTCCGAAACCTCCGACGTTGTTCCAGCGTATGCAGAATTTCGTGCACGACAGTTCGCTGTTCAAGGTGAAGATCCGCCGACGAAACTCAAATCCAAATCCATGATCATTTCGCCCTTATACCGTCCCGTCTACCATTCGCCATTCCAACAACCTTCGCTCTCTGATTATGGGAACAACGACGCTTTGTATGTACCATTAAACATGTAAACGATGAAATCAGAACTTGAGACATCTAGCAAGACCCATGGGATTATCCGGGCCTATCTCTACTTTGATGGCCTGCAGTTTCGGTGCGTTCGCACCATACCTGTTGACCAGTGAGATATCGAAAGCATAGTTGTGATACAAAGTGGGGCTCTTTAGGAAGATAGTAATGCTTTTTCGCGTAGCATTCCACATGAGCTCGTTGAACGTCGGCAGGGTTCATGCATAATAGAGATTGAGAGGCAGGAAACCCGGGGTACGGGCGGGAGGGTATGCCGAAGCCGTTGTACCATGTCGTTGGCAGCAAAGATTCCGCATCATAAGATGCGGAGGGTACAAATGTTTGGCCTGAATACCAAGTATCGTACTCGCATCGCGACTGAAGAAATCCGATGCAGTTCACCATACACTACTAAAGGATGGATTCAAGTAACGAAAGCAGATAATATGTCAAGGAGATGACCCTATATAGAGGTCAGAATCGCCATATGGCCCAAGGAGATATACTGTCCACCTTCGTGGAGATGTTATATTCGCGTCTGAGGATTAGACCAAAGATAATAATGAGCACATAGAGACGTTCCATATGACAGAGGGAATGGACACGAACGAATGGAAAATCCCCGGGGGCGAGAGAGGTGCATTGTAAAAGACAGGCTTAGCAAGGCTGGGCTATGGAGGGTACGGGATACATGTGAGCTCGCTATATTCATTGAACGTGTGTTCTTACCTGCCCGGGCTCAAAGTTGTAGGTCGTTATCATCGGAGCCTTAGGATCTGCATTGTCGCAAAGAAACTGGCGGTAGCCTGGTGGACCTGGTCAAGTACGGTGGCATCGTACACGGTGAGACCACCCTTCCCAGCTTCTTTCCGCAAAAGCAACATAATGTATCATGGCGGCTAAACCATGTCCGAACTTCCGATTGTGGGAACGTGGTTACGATGCCATAAAGATGAAAAAGACATCTCCCGACTAAAGCCTTCGACCTATGAAGTTATGAAAAACCTTACTACTGGAAAAGCTAGTAACAGGGCCGTGCATTCCTTTCAAGACATATCCATACCTTGAGAGCAAGAAAAGGAAACGGACTGGAAGTTGCTGTGGCGGTGGTAATTGTTCCGCTTGTACAGTAGCCTGTCAATAACGTGAAGTCGGTTCCTGACAGCGAACAACCCCATGCGTACCTCCATCGAGCGTAAAAACAGCAATACGGACACTGTTCGCTCTTCCTGTTATGACGTTTACCTCATACGGTCGTAGGACAGCGTAAACGCCATCCCAAACGACCCTTGCCACAATGATAGCATTTTGGGCCGTGGAGTTGTGCACAACACCAGAGAACCAAGTCGTCGCTATCTGGACACCTGGGGTAGACGAAAATCCCGGGTCTGATGAATCGCCGGCCCCTTTGCCCTATGGCCAAACAATATCAATTTTGTGTGGTATCAGAGATTAGATGACACACCACAAAAGGAGCTGCGTTATGTTCACAATTTGGAGCTGCTAATGTCATGATCAGCGAACAGGAGTCATGGAATCGATAAACTAGACTTGCTGCGATGGCAACCTCTGCTGCCGTACCAGGCTCAAAAGAACAAGTTGCGACTTGGCACTTGATCCCAGCCAGTGGCTGGTATCAGCTATACATTGTGATGATCCTGTTTCTGAACTGATCCATGCAATGAGTTTATGTTCGAGAGACTCTGGATGGTCCGGTTGCTCGTGAGAGACGTCGTAAAGACAGTTTGATAGCTTGTGAGCAGTTCCTGGTCTCTTGGGCATGAAAGTTTCCGACGAGTCCATAGCATCCGGGCTGGGGCAATTTCGAACGAACAGATCATTCCGGAATCGCTGTCAAGTTGTCGAATCATTAACAGAGGGCTGACGAGCAGTGAATCAAATTTGGTTCAAACCTGGGCTTCATCAGATGAGGGGTATCTGGAGGTATGCGCAAAAGACAAGTCATCCAAGCAAGCTACTCTCACTAGGGGATATTCCGCGATAACACTGTTACCCTCTCAAGGTCCATTTGCAGACTTCGAGTAGTAGACTCGTGGCCTGTCTCGTTTGGATCGTGAGCTGGACTGAAGCTGATGTCAGTAATGTTTTGTTGCCTAAGTGGGTGGGTATTCGTACGCGTATCCAAGTGCATTTGCACAATTTTACAGTGATCAAGCTTCATGCACGGCTGCCGCTATGGGTGACTCTGCTTTCATTCAAACCCGCCATGATTGACGATACTTCGGCTGATGATGATGAATATGAGAAATTCGGAGTGATGCGAGATCCTCTTGGGAAACAAGAAGTTGTTCTCCACCAACACATGAACTCATATCAACGAGGTTCGTCTTACCACCACAGCTTCGAATCCACTCAGCTAAAAAAGTGCTCCGGCGCACCTGAAAGCAGCGCTGGAGTCCAGGTTGGCCCATTGACGACGTTGGTAGTGGTCGGATACTGGTTGGTGCTGTTGACTTCATGTGAGTCGTATATTACTGCGGCACCGTCGGGAGGGCTGTCTGCATGTTCCTAACTTATCTGACGTGCCCTGTCGGCACTGCACACAGCGTACTTCAAGAAGCGCTTCTTTCAAATCGCCCGCCGAAAGAAGAGCGCTCGGGGCTGCTCGGGGTTTCATCTGTCCGTCGGTGGCTGTGATTGTGCATGTGAGTCTATGGGCGGGCTGTGTATCGATCTCCAAGCTGACGGATATGATGACGGCGCTGGCGTCGCAAGCTGTGTCCGACGCCATTTCTCCGCAGATATAACAACCACATCCTTGGGAACTCCTCGATCAATACTTCCCCACATACGATCCACGACGATGTCTGGTCCATACATCTACACTCCCTCAGCATTTGAGCCTACAGCATATCTTGGGTTCGGCGCATATACCCAGCGCTCCCCTTTCATCCCCCCTGCTACTCTCTTCCCTTCATCTCCGTATACCCCACCATCCCCGTATAATCCACCATCCCCGTACATCAGGCCTAACACGCCTCAGGGTGTACACTACGACGATTCCTACTGGATTCCCCCTCGTACTCGGAGACCATCATGGCATGCCGGGATGCCACCTAGCCCTTTTCTCCAGACCCCGACAACACCATCGCACACCCGCAGACGGTCCTTCGGTGAAGGCTATAGGCCATGGCAGCCATCCTCACCATGGGCTTCCCCATCTTCCCAATTCCAAGTCCACCCCCTCCTGAACGGAGAAGCACCAAGAATGGACTTTTACTTCGACCTGGCCTCCCCAACCTTTGCTCCGTTACGTTGGATTGGCCCGGGACAGTCTGCTGTCATCTCCCCAGACGAACTTCGTGAGCCTGCGACATACCCACCTCTCACTCGGATGCGCATCTCCCATGACCTCATTCCTGATTGGCCTATTGACCTGCAATACCAGTATGATGCATACGCTGCCTCTGCCTCGACCCCTCCTATCACGCTTGGCGATGTCCTTTACATGATCCACTCTTCGCTGCGCAGGCAGATCACCCATCAGGATTGGGCACGTTTGAGCCTGTCTGAAGAGACTGCGATTGCTCGTGCTTATACCAGGAGATGCAGGGGTGTGCCATCCTCGGCGGAAGTCGAGGCGAGCCAAGGTGTCAGACGCATTGATTATCTTCTGGATAAACACATCTTCAGAGGGTTGATCAGGACCCACGACGAAGATGGGTTCTACCACTGGAGAATGATCACCGCATAGTTTTATGCAGGCATTTGGCGGCGTTCTATTAACCCAATTATACCCACTTACGCTGACGGGGAACTCTGGTCCCAGATAATTTATGTTATGTGCAGATCTCGAGTTTCTTATTGATAAAAGATATATGATTAACTACTTTGTATTCTGGACTGCGGTTACATTCATGCCTGTTGTGTACTGTACATGATTGATCAATGAAAGTCTCCACCGAGTGTGAGCGCCGAGACTCAAGACCATTAGGGAACGATGCCATTAACTTGCGACCTTGTCTTTCATGCATAGAAAACGGTTACCCTCATACGATTTGTCACAAGTTGATATATTGCCATGCCTAGATGTCTTTGTGGAAACGAATACGTCTTTGATCAACTAGAGACTAAAGGCACAGGTTATGATGAAAGGAAGGATCGGGACCCAGCATCTGCACGGTGAAAGTCGCGCACCGAGAGAAGTACTCGATGCTTCGACGATCCAATAAGTACAATTTGCACAGGGAAAGGCGAACACGGTCGAAAGATGTAGGAAGATCGTATCAACATGTTCACCGCAACGTGAATGGCCAGCTCCTGAGGCCGCAGCGATCGGGTGGATCAGCAATAGGTGACCTGGAAATCGTTGTTTGCGCCGCGGATGCCTTGAGTATACCCATGCTCTGAAACGGGTGTCAACCCCGAAACATGTACAAGAGAAATCAAGGGGAGAAAGGGAACCCAGATCATAGCTATCACACGGACGCAAAAATGATAGGCTTACCATACTCCCATAGATTATTGCTGGACCCGTGCTCGATGGCATGCCCGTGCACCCGCTTCTTCTTCCAAGGACCCTGGAATCCGAGCTCAGAGACGGCGCCCTGGCTAGCGATATCGTGTAAAAGAAACCGGTAAGCGTCTTCCCATCCTTGTTCGTACCCCTTCTCGAAACGCCAATGTTCATAGTGCCCCGTATACTGTGTCCAATACGAAGTATGTTGCTCTTAAAGACGAAAATGTGAAACAATATCCTCTACATTGAAAGGACAGAGACGTACCCTTTGCCCGAGCCATTGCGGCGACCTTTCTTCCTGAGAGGTGCGGGTCGTCCATAGCGAGGTTCTTGATCGGCCGCATGCCAACAAAGTTCGGGAATACGCCTGCCTGTACAGCATCTCTGAAGGACCACCCTTGATCACCAAAGTGCTGTTTCTTGTACGTCCAAAAGAACCATCCTGCACAGGACCGCTCGAACAAAGCAAGCTGTGCGGCGATGTATCGTTTTCGTTCTTCCCATTCGTTGATAGGACCTTGTAGCGAACCAGGATTCAGGGCACCAGACCATTCTCCCACTACCAGTGCGCCACCAGCACCTTCGAGTAAACCAGCTACCCAGGCGAACGTCTGTGGTGTTGGTGCATTTGGGTCAGTCAATGATGTAGAATGCTGCCATGCTGATGTGGAGATATCTGTTGACGTGAAACAGCGATAGAGATGATGGTCTAGAGAGATGGGCGCTGTGGACTCGGGAAGAGATTTAACAAAGTGAGCATAATCATCAGACATCCAGCAATCAGATATGTAAATGGGTAACCCTGGGTCCAGGCTCCGAAGGTCCTGGATAGTCTTCACATACCATTCCTTCAAGGAAGAATGGGATGATGGCTTGGGTTCATTGAGTAACTCCACCCCAATAATATTGTTGATCGGATGGTCGTGTTCCGAGCGCAGGGACCGAATGGCGCACACTAAAGTGTGAAGAGTTCGGATGGTTAGGGCAAGATTGGACCGCGTTGTGAACAATACACTCGGAGAAGAAGTTCCCGAATGAGCATCTTGATTTTGCTTCCCGGGAGCAGCATGGAGGTCTACAAGATACATCAGGAAACCCGAAGAGGACACTAGACTCTACAAACCAAAGAGAACCCCGATACGGTTGACTCGTGCGGTCTTGACAGCCTGCACGAGTCGGGGCCAGGCTCCTTCAAAAACTTTCTCGAGCCCCTGAAAATCCGTTCCTGACAACAACGAGCTATCGAGGGCACATAGGTGGTAGTAACCAATCTATCATGCGTGGTCTGGTAAACTATACTCCAAAGTTGGGGATCAACTCACTGGGATCCGCACTGCGTTTATACCTCTAGCCGCAAGCCACTCGAAGTCTTTATCGGTAATCCATGAATCCCAATGGCGCTCCAAGATTTCCTTCGCGTGACTGCCCCTGGCAACATCTAAATCGCTCTGAGCAGGAGCCGTCGCGTGCTGGAATGGTGCGTCTGCGATCCATCGCTCAAGAACGAACCAAGAACCTGTTGACTCGCAATATTTTGTATGATCTCGCGTTCATCTCATGGATGAGTCCAGTTCCCTACCAAGATTCACACCCCGCTGCTTTCGATAACGGTAGATTTGATCAGCGTTGGTGGGATCCCCAAAGTTGGCTACTGAGCCGAAATGCGGATGAGTCTGGTGTCCAGGGTGTTTAAGCTTGTTCAGCACACTTCTAAGAACCATGGCTGAGGACAGTATCACCGTGAATGAGGAAGGTATAGTTTAGAGGTGTTGCGACGAAGGAAGCTGAGAAAGTCTAAATGTTTGGCAAAGGCCAAACAATATATTCAAGGTAGCCCCTGTCATCTCTAGCTTTTTGCTCTCTAGGGTTATCAACGTCAAGAATGTTTTACATGGCATGAACACCCCGTTTCGACACGCTACACTCGGACGTACGAATATCCCGCTCAAGAACCTTCAAGCTGCGCGCTCGTCCCTGATTTCAAAACTTTCTCACTAAGGTTCTGTGGACCAGGTCGAAACATCGCGCTCAGGAACGCCGTAACGCCTCCACGGCAAATCGGATTTCCTGTTCAAAGTGGAACTGGTCCTTTTTACTGTTACAAGCTTGTGTGCTCCACCATCGAGACACAAGTGCTTCCGATTCGGTTTGAGCAGGATCCAGCTGATGAGTCAGTATAATGAATTTTGCTGTGCGAAACGGTGTCACAGGAGAAGTTGAAGAACCTACGATCAGCGATCGACCAGGAGGGCAATCAGCTTCATATCGGTTATTGGTTCAACATGACTTCATGTCCCCTGGCGGTTGTCTCGCATGTGTTGTTCACAAGCAGCGGTCTAGACCAGAGTTGCTGATTGTGACTCACCCTTTCATTTCGCTTTCCTCAAACCAATCATGTTGACATTCTTCGATTGACACATCTTGAAACGTTCAGTCCACATTCATCTCGTCGAAATAGTTGACCCGTGCGGCCGGGTCTGTAAAGCAAGAGTCACCTTGTCAAGGTATTGCGAGCTCGACCCAGACAAGAGGCCATTCTTGGTTTCGCTTCGCGTATGGATAAATATTGTGAATGGGAATGTTCTTTCGATTGTGGTGGACAAGCGAGAGGACATAGCTGACCAACGTAGGCCTGGCGGTGGTATCCGGGGCGGGATAACCCAAGGAGGTAAACATGCGGCCACCATGCGCCTTTACCATCAAACTCAACGAATTCACCTCAAGGCAGACGACATTCGAACCGAACTCAAGACGCCGATTCAATCCGATTCAATCACTGTCGCTACGCTGAGTGTGTGGCAAACCGCTTCGGGTTTACCTCAGCTGTCCCCCCAGAACATCCTCTTTCTCGGACCACCAATGTATCCGCCGGTCGCATGATTGACACGTTGGTCCTGCACACGGACATTCCGGACACATCGAAGACGTGATCAAATCAGTCCTACAGCGCAATGTTTCCATATCCTGCAACAGATCCGTCCTTGAATCTTGCCCACCTGTTTTTTTGGCGTGTCACCCTCCGTAACATCCGGCATACGACAACCCATCACAATTTTCTGGGGGGTTTCCTACTTCAATTCATCGCTTTTGATGTCTAGAACCTTCAGTGGCCTTTGTCCCAGACCCTGAAATCCCTCTCCTGCGTATATAAGTCATCCACCACTGTGGCTTCGTATTGATCATTCTTCCAGTAGACTCTTGTAGACTGTTTGACTGGACACTCACGACTCTCTCACGAAGCATCATGACCTCTTACTTGCGCTACATCTTCGGCGGCAGCCACTCCCGCGATAGTTCTCCCTCCCGTGAGCAATCTTCAAAGTCTCACTGGCGCTCCAGATCCCAACCTACTCCCACCTCTGCTCCAAACTACATCTATGCCAGTCCAAGTACGACTACGACGGGACCCACTTCTCCACCACGGTTGAAGACGAAGCGTAGCAACAGTTACTCTGCGCGCACTACCGCGCCCTCGCCGTTGCGATACAATGCTTTCGATACGGCTGCGCAGGCATCCGGTTCCACTGGTGAAGTGAGGTATGGAACGTCGCCTAAGGTTGAGCGGACGCCCCTGTACCGGCGTGCAAGCTACAAGTCATCAGAGCATCGTAGGTGTCGAGCCATTATACCGTGCACTGCTTTTTGTTGTTGACCATCTTTAATCGTAGTTGCACATTATGCTATGCCGCACACCCCTTCTATAACGCCATCAGTATCGTTCGGGGCATCGTCAAGGACCAACTCGAGCTCGTCACTTCATCCTGGGTCTGCCCCCCCAGGCTCGTCTGTTGGCAGCTCTTCACATCACGCGAGATACGAACGACGACCATCGCTAAGGCATAATCCACCTTGGCAAGGCAGTGTGTCGTCGGCCACTGGATCACTTCACTCTCGTATGTCTTCCAACTATCTACCTCGCTGATCTCTACTGACTAACCGAATAACGAATGTTTCAGATACTGGGAGCATGGAACCAGCTCAACCAAACGTTTTGCGACCGACTTCGCTTCACATGCATCCACTCTTCGCATCTACGCGGCTGCATAGCGCACCCATTTCATATGACCTCACTTATACCCCTTCTTCCCGCACCGTACTCGATCGCACGACGCACACCGCTGTTCCTGCACATACACTCTCGCAGCCTGCAACAGACCCACCCACTCCGATAACCTCACGATTGGTGCTTCGCTCTGACAGGTTCCCCTGGCCTGTCGTTGTCGTTCCATCCACTTCATCTCCGAGTGGTACTGGGAGTGGGTTTTATCTCGCTGGAAGCTCGCCGACCAAGTCTAGTCGATCGTCGAACATAACGAATCTCGACCTCCTGTATTCCCTCCACACCACACTCTTAACACGAGTTACTCCGCAAGAATGGGAGGCGTTGGGTCATGGCAGTCGTGCTCAGCGAAAAGTCACTCGCGCGTACGAAAGGCGATGCACTAAAATGGGTGGTGGATGGGAGGGAGGCGTTCGTCGTTTGGATTGGCTGCATGGCAAAACCCGGCTCATCGGTATCGAGGTGGAGAAGCACAGTAATGGCCCCAGCACAGGGAAGCTCGTCTTCGGGAAAGCTTGATGCAGATTCTTGTACATTCTCACACGCTCCTTACGTACTCACTTTTTTGATAGTTTCGTCTGCACGTTGGTTAACTATCGCCATACCTACACAAAAGACAGGGCCCCTGGCGCATCCGGATTGTCAGTTTTGCCCATGGTGGATATCGGGACACTTGTATAGTAACTTGGGGTGCTATCTGCAACACGTATGTAACGACCATCTGACTTTTATCTGTAATATTAACTATGCTTCTCTGTCTTACGTTTATGACCGCTCTTTTGTCTTGTGGTTGAATTACACACACTACGAGCTGAAGTTCGCCAGTGCGTTTGAAGGAGTAGTATCAATAGCCCCGTCGCACACGTATGGTGCCTTTCGCCGATGTGGTGACCAGCCAGTACGTCTTTCAGCGTTTAGGAGTCCTAGTGATGTATCTAGTGACATACACATCCAACCGGGTGTTCTATGCTTCAAAGCCTTAGCAATATGACGAAGAAATTGTATTTACGGGTAAAGAAACTCCATTCCTATGCTAGGACTGAAGTATGTTGGCGCACGATCATGCGACACAAAACAGCATTCCAATCCCTCATACAAATAAACCAAACTTTATCCACGCCCGTCTCTTTCCTTTAACCACTTGGTTGAGGAACGAGCGGGTGAGTACTGTACCGCTTGTAGAAGTCCTCAGTAGTCACTAAGGAAGTCTAGCCACAGTACCGAGTGTATGGTTAGGTAAGTCGCGACTCAGTAGCGCGGGTGGTGGTGATGGTCCAGGTATGTGGTTGAGGATCTTCCGACTATACCGTTGGTTTGGGTCAGTTGCAGCCGACGTGCTCGTACCGACTCGTTTCGAGTTGCGGTGGGCGCCGTTCGTCGCGTCGACCCTTCCGGTGCGTTCGTCGTCTCTTCTAATATGTTCCAAGCCCTCTTCAGCTCTCAGGAACTCCCCTCGACCTCAACTCCTCGTCCCTCGGCTTTTGGTCTCTCTCGATCATCTCCTCGGCCTCGTCGACCTTGGGATCGGCTCGACACGCCCGCTGAGCATTCTTCCTCGTCTCCGACACCTTGACGCCCCTGGATGTCCCGTTGAGCTCGTGTTGCGATGGTATGGCCACACGACTCCGTTCGTGCGACCTTGCCGTCGCACCGTGCGTTCGGCTCGTATCGGTCGTCGCGCTTGTTCGTGTCGACTCCGGATGGTTCGTAAACGTTGGTAGATGGAGGATGGTCTGGGGATGGTCTGTGCAAGTCCTGCTGGCTTGCCGTCTCGCACTGATCGTGTTCTTCGATACCTCGAGTCGATGGCTTGCAGGTTTCTCTCTCCCCCTCCATCGACGCGTTTCGACGTCGTTCCCTTCACTTTGCTCGTCTGTGAGCATCCCTAGGTCCTTCCAATCGGTCTCAGCGCGTCTGCGAACGCTTGCGACGCGCTCGTTTCGTTCGGGTTCGGGTTCGCCGCCTGGGTCGACCTGGATGGCTCCCAACTGGTCTGGATGTGCCTTGGGCTCGTCTTCGCATGCGGTAAGTTGTCCCGGCCTCTATGCACCCTCTGGACGCCTCTGGCACGCCCTCATCGACCGCTTCGACCCACCTCTCGACCCTCTTCATCCCAGCGCCATCGACCGCTTCGTACCTGCTCGAGACCGTCTCAAGCTCGCAGGAGTGAGTTCCAGGGTCGTCGGCATCGCCATGAGCCTCTGGTGACTCGTCTGGTGGCTCGAGAGGCTTCGACAGCGCGTTGGCGTCGTTCGTGACCTCTGGACCATCTCCTGGATCCTCCTTGGACCCTCGTGACTCCTCCACCTCGCCAACTCGACTTCCAGCCTCTTCAACCTCGTCTCCTCGACCTCCATCGCTCTCGAGCGCATCCGGAGTTTCGATCGTGGCGGGGACTCGTGTGGCGCGCACAATTGACGCCGTGCGTCGTCAGCGCATCAGCAAATTATGCAATTTCTGACAAGCTGACAACTCCTGACGAAGGCTGGCAGTTTCACCAGGACATTCAGGCCACAGTACAAATGGTAGCTAGAGGTGCACTAATGAAAACATTCATGGATATGGTAATCAATGTAGTGGTTAAGACAAAATGATCTAAACGAGTCCAAAGAGTAAGAAAAGCGAAAATCAGGTGGTATTTTCATCGCACCAAATCGTGGTATAAGGTGACAACCACGAAAAATGGAGTCCGTGTGCACCAATTAGGCAAGATCACGGGTCCGGGTTACCCTCCCGGGTCAGGGGTATGGGTACTGCTCGGGTATGGGTATGGGTAGCCTTTACCTGACCCGGTACCCTTACCCGTACCTGACTCCAGGGTCTACTAAGAAAACTGACTTACGAACTATGTATAGTAGGTGGTAACTTGGAGAATGGAGTGACTCAGAGAATGGAGTAACTCGGAGAATGGAATGCATAGCAATTGGTACTATTAGGTCATTTTTAAGAAATCCTTAAAAATGCGATATCGCCGTTTGCCCGGATGATCCCCCCATCTGATAGAGCCCATCTCTAGGATCATTTTGACCCCCTGGTCAAAGAAATCGGCGGTCCAGTTTTTGAGATATCGACAAAACAGTGGTCTTTGGCTCAAAATGTGAAAATCGGTACCAAGATGGAATTTTGAGGGTTTGAAAGTGTCACCAATGGATTCAGAGGGGTCAAAAACATCTAGGAAAAATGCTCCCATCATCCTGACACTCTTCTGTGGCCAGGGAAATTACTTTTTCTGAATGAGGAAAGGAGAAAAATGGCTGCCATTCGCCAACCTGATTTTCTAGGGCTTAGCGGATGATTGCATCGTGTTCAGAGGGTCAG